>LBNU01005884.1:32669-84441 GCA_014162995.1 Artemisia annua | reverse complement strand
CAAAAATAATCATCCTCCACCCTTAGACCTTAATTAGAGTAGTCTTTAACCTAACGAACACTATTCCCTGTGAGAGAACGATCAATCCCCCGGTACTTGCCACTACACTATACTACATCGGTCAGGTACACTGCCTCGTGGGGATTGTAAGCCTCTTGAGATCCCTTGAGAGGTAAAACAAAGTGCGTAAGCAATCCCTACGCATCAGAATCTAAGATCTGACCATGCCGAGTTCCACTAGAACAAGTCTATTAAACATGGCACTTAATGACTCTTGTATCTTGACCGATGAACTCTCAGCTTTACAATAGTCGAGGATAGGACAAGATGCGAGATAGGCCTGATGATATGACCATTTGACTCTTGTTGACTTACACCCACTGCATAGAACACTAAAATATGAATTGTTTATTTAATTATATAAACATATTATATATTTTTGAAAAACACTTTTGGTAATAAAGAAAAATGTTTTAATCATACTAAATATATGAATTCAAATTCTTAACCAAAATCAGTTAGTTTTTCACCAAATAAACTTTCCCCACTAAACGACAAGCTTTTTGGCCGTTACAGCTGGGCGGCCCCCTTAATTATAAGGGGCAGCCCCCTTAATTTTAAGGGGGCCGGCCACAATTAAGGGGACCGGCCATGCTCCTGTGTCAGAAAATGTCATAATTTTTCTCCTATAAATACCACCTTAATTCTGGTATATTTCCTAATCTTTTGCACGAAAATTTTCAGATCTAAATCTCTCTAAACATATTCTAAAACCCTTTGATCATAAGATTATTAATCTTTGTTTCAAGTGATCCAATCCTCTACCATTCAAAGTGCAAGAGAAGAATACTACTTATCATCAAGTCAAAGAAGTATTAGAGTCTAGTTAGTATTGATGTGAAGATGTAGAAACAAGTTGTGTAAGTATATGTAATAAGTAGATCAAGATGATCTTACTTAGTAGTGAGTCATGAATTCATGAAGTTGTGAAGTAGTGAAGAAGTCATGAAGGTGTGAAGGAGTGAAGAAGTAATGAAGTTGTGAAGTAGTGAAGATGTTGTGAAGTTGTGAAGTCGTGAAGAAGTCATGAAGTCGTGAAGAAGTCATGAAGTCGTGAAGTTGTGAAGAAGTCGTGAAGTTGTGAAGAAGTTGTGTAGTGATTGAAGTTGTGTCGTGAGATTGGTTCTAGCTACTATTAGAACTCGACATTTAGCTTAGTGTCGTTAAATAATGTAAGCAACGTTGTGTAAGGTTTTCTCCGCCAAAAGGGAGTTTGTTGAGTAGTGAAGAAAACTCTCGAGTAGGTGACTCGGGGAGTGGAGTAGGGCAAGGAAGGAGACCTTGTAGCCGAACCACTATAAATCATCGTGTCCGGTTTGTATCTTCTTTCTCTTATCTCTTTACATTTACTCTTGCATTTATCGCTTTATATCTATGCATGCATATATGTGTTGGGTGTTGCTTAAATTGTCATGATGATTGATTGTGTTATAGTTGCAAGTTAATATTGTGATGATGTGCATAATTATATGATATGATCGACTACATTATTATTCACACTCCTCATATTGAGTTTAACTTAATAGATGATTTGATATGGCCAAAAGTGTGAATTAAGTCGGACCATATGCATTTAAAGTGAACGAAATGTGTATTTTGCTTGCTGACTAGTTGATCATCCAATGGCCACATGAAGTTTATTGCTTGTTGTGGCCTTTTGTAAGTATCTTACGTTCACACAAAAGCATCATTTGTGTTGGGTATTTAGTCACATACAATTAAGGGCATAAAGTGGGCCAAAAATCGTTAATAAAGCTGTGACCAGGTTGTTGGTTTAAGTGAAAGTGTGACTATTGATCAGTCCAATTGCTACATGAATTTTTTTTTTGTTGGCCTTTTGTAATATTTAGTCACAACAACGATTAAGCAAACAGTGCAAACGTGTTAATAAGTGTGGACTGTATGTCATTCTTTAGTCACATTTAAGAAATTTTCAATATATATCACAACAAACAAAATTATATCAAACAAATTCAAATTTTATTCTTATCTCTTACAAATTCATATCTTCATTCTTTTAACTTTCTCTATGTTATTAACTTCTCTAAGCTTTTTGGTCTTATTATCTCTAGTTATCTCTCTTACTACTGTAATCCTTATTCTTATATCTGTGTAATCTTCTTGCATTCTCTGAGAGCTCTTCTTTAAGCTTTTGTGATCACTTAGGAAGATCTAGTATTCTTCTATGTGTTTTCAAGTGGTGACACATTCTTGTAGTATCTTTTTTTTCTCTTCTTGTGTGCGTTCATTTTTCTTAGCACTCTATTGAAGATCCTTTTCTATACTTCTTTTTTTTTTTCTGAACAAGGCTATATATTAATTTTAAAACATGGGGGTTTTAACCAAACTTGACATCAGTTGACTCATGCAACGAGCACTTGTCTTATTTTTTGTTTCATATTGGTATTGCTGATTTTATTAAATGAGTTTTGGCTTTTAGGTTTGTAAGCGAATAGCTCAGGAAGTGAGCATTCAATTTTGCTTATTAAAAAGACGCTAAGCTGTATGATAGAAAAACCTTTTTAGTGTGGAGGGTTGCCGCCTTAATTGCCTGTATTCCTTGATGTAGCTACGTATTCACTATCGACAATCCCACATTTCTCGGGACCCGTTGAAATATTGAAAGAGAAATAACATCAGTGCATGGTATCAAAGAGGCATCAGTCTATTTGTTTTAAACCTATTTTACATAAAATGAAAAAATAAATGAAAAACGACCCGTGACTTTGTTTTCTCAACCCAAATGCAAAACTTACTTTGAAGCGCAATGCCAAGTGTTCAATCATCCCATCCATAACCAGGTGTAAAATGAATAAATTATATATGGTTCATGAAAACGTATTAACAGATAACTCGAAACAAACTAATGTTAGGGAAAATCAATAATATTCGCAACAGAACTCAAGCTTGAATCAATAAGAGGTAATTGCAAAGCTAAATGGCATTCATGTAAAAACTGCCAATATGATTCCAAAGCCTGATGATGTACGGTGCTATGGTAAAACGTAACCTGAAGTACGCATGCCAAGCCACAATGCCATGCAAGCTCTTAGAGGAACACCGAGCCATTCCTTCTACCATAATATGTACATCCAAAACAAGACACAAAAATAACGTTTATATGCTAATTTTATCAAAGAGTTGTAAGCAATATCAATAGTTGCACAAAATTTATGGAGTGTCTAGCATAAATATAGGATATTTAGTATTACATATTTAATCGTAAACATCCTCTTCATGTTTTGATGATGACCAAGCATGTAACTTACAACACATAACGTAAAGTGTATGTAAGTCGCTTACTTGTAATCACAAATCATTCTATGCATTCATACGTCACGGTCTTCTCGACATCTCAACGTCTCGGAGTATGCCTTCAACAATCACTTAAGGTATGAATAAAACAACGTGGCTGAGGAACATCTCATGATCAAAGGAGAGTGTACGCGTAGTAGTGCATATATAGATTGATTGTTTGCAAGTAATTCTGTAAAAAACTGTCGAATTCAAGACAAGAGCGACCACTTATATTATGAATACGTGGTGCCGCCCAGAATATTGAGGGAGGTAGAGAGGAAGCAAATCTAAGGAGAGTACTTACTCTAATATTTTATTTTTTATAACAATAAATAATTTCTTTCGGACATGAGTTGTGGCGGAAGATGTAGATACTTCGATTCTGGAATTGAAAAAATAAAAATTATAAATAATTTGTTGTTAATCAAACGAAAGATATATGATAAAGAACATAAATAGTTAAATACAAATGGTGAACTGAATGAGATAACAACACGAAACAGAAGTTTGCATGACACGTATTTGATAAGCATAAGTTATTATTATCGACTAAATAGAAGTAGGAGAATTATGAATGTGAATTAATACATAACACAAGAACTAATACAAGNNNNTTTTGGCCACTTTGTGTTAAATTGTATGTGACTAACTCCAAAAAAATAACACCCATTGTGTGACTAAATCATCACAAACGTCACATTTATTCTATATTCATGTGGCCATTGGATTATCAATAGTCACACAAAATACACATTTACTTGAATATATCATCTCAAATGTCACATATATTATAAATTTATGTGGCCAAAAGACGAACAATAGTCACCCTCAAAAAACATTCGTGTGACTATAAGGTGTTTACTGTCACTGATAATGACTAATCCAACAAAACTTGTGCCTAATTTGTCACACATATTCGGTGTTTTGGTCACTCTTTTCGATGGAAAAGGCCACGAACTCAACAATGTGACCATATGCCACCTACGGTGGCGGGACCTTTTGTCACATATGACGAAAAAAACGTGCGTGACTATGTGCATATCGTCACACATTTTTGGCGTGACCAACAGAACTTTTTGTACCAGTGTAGGGCTGTTACCTTTAAGGACCACTTTCCAAAGATTGTGATCAATGTTGGTAATCCAGTTCTGCATCTGCATGGCCCAAAGTTCATACTCTTCTTTCTTAAGATACGGGAACTTTGCATTACTGTTTGAGAGATTGAGTTGTTGAATGGATGTTATGTTTTGATTGTGTGTTGCATCTGACTCGGCATCAGATCCTGACATAATGTTAGAATGGGTTGTTGAGGAGTGTGTAAAGAGTTGATGTTCTTAGTATGACAGAGACTCTCCCGAGGCTCTGATACCACTTGTTAAAACAAGGACCTTTGATAGATCTTGTAGCACTCGTTGATCGTTAGCAGTGTCTATGTAATCACAAACACTCTAATAGAAAGTTTCCAAAGTTTGTATTCTAAAGCAGAAAACAAATACAAACAGAAAACAATGAATACTAAGAACGTTTGATCCTCTATGGATCTTTTATATAATTGAAACTTGTTTTTCAAACTCGTACATAGAACATAAACTTGTGTTCCTTTTATAGACAAGGAACCCTAACCCTAAACTGTTTCATAAGAAACGTATATTCTATAAACTCTAAACGATATGCATTATCTTTTCCTAATATTACTCATGCATATCCTAACTATATTACAAAATACGCGGTTTAACTCTATCCGCAGAAACTAAATATGCTGAAGCTTAGTCTTCAGCAGCATCACTTCTTCAGCAGAATCTACGTCTTCAGCAGATTCCATCAGCATGTTCCATTAGCAGAATTCTCACTTAGCAGAATTCCCAACAGGTTTTTAATAAGCTTCGCGCTGACCCGCTTCTCCGCTTCTTTGTGCGTTCAAATGAGTTACCGAGAACTTTTGGGAGAAATCATAACTAGTTTATTTTTCAAAATTTTCTCGTAGTAATAGTAATAAATAATAATAGTAAGATTTTCCTTATAGTAGTTAAGTTATTTTTGTTTTACGTCATATATATAAAAAAATACAAAAAGAGTTTTCTTAGTCTTCGTTTTCATTATGTTTTTATTTTTGATTTTTGTGATATTTTACGAATCGCTCCGAGTTTTAATAAACTCACACTCACGGGGTAAACAACTTGTTCGTCCACTTTACGAGCTTAAACGTAAAATCAAAAAGCGGACTCGTAAACCCGATAAGACACCAGTCTTACCCTTAAAGACCGAATCACCCAAACCTTATCCGAAACCATCATTCATTGACGAACTTTTTGTCGTAATCGACATATTCAAAGAGAAAGTTAAAACTCAACCCGATTCCCCAACCATAATCGTCGTTGATCCTTATCACAACCCGTAATTTCAGGTCATTTCCCAAACCTCGACATTTCACTATTCACCCGTTACTATTCATCATTTACTATTCATCGATCACTATTCATCATTTTACTATTCATCGTTTTTGGAGTCAATTTGAGATTCCGAGAAGCGTTCATAAAATTTACTATTCACATGACACTATTCATTCCCGGAGGGAAAGTACTATTCATGCATATCATTCACTTCATCGTAAACGGGGTTTACGGGTATTCATATTCGCGTAACCGGTTTGGTTTAGATGCGAATTCATGCATTATTAGCAGGGACACTTCATACGGACTAGAAATAGTCTACATATCATCACAATAACATTTGCATACTATTCCACTCGTAGGATTTTCAAATTAACATTTTTAGTACGTTCAACGATTTACGTAAGTTTACTTTAACTAAACGTTAACACGCGATCACTAAATGTGACTAACACGTCTTACAATCCCCACAATGGTCCCGACATATTTTTATTCTCATTTTAACGTCACGGAGAGTATAACAATTCATTTACCCGGTATTTTAGAAATTTATTTAATTCACATCGTAAATCCTATTTAATTACGTCGGTTTTTATAAAAACTACACGTTAATCACCCGAACACCCAATACTTGCACCCAACATGTTTTCATAATTTTTATGACTTTATTATGTCCCGGTTAACTTCGTTAAAATTTATTTCTAGTTAACCCGGTACCCGATTATACCTAAAACTACCCAAAACTACACTAATACTTACACTTTATAACAAATAAATTCACAAAACATTCCCCCCCCCCTTTTCCTCCTTTTTGGCCGGCCAAGCCCCCCCCCCCCTCCAAAGTCCTTGAGTTGTATTTTTACCTAACAACTAATTAATGTTACTAGTACTTGTCCTAAACACCATAAAATATAACATTTTATCATTCATTCTACACATACAAATCTCAAGTATACAAAAAAATATCTCTCTCTTTTCTCCCTTCCTTTGTGACCGGCCACATCAAGAACCAAGCAAGACTCCACAAGTTTTTCAAGTTCAAGTAATTTTCAAGTATAATTAGTACTCCTTTTTAGGGTTTTGAAATAAAAACCCAAGGTTTTATAGGTTTTCATCTACATAAAGCTTACTAATCTTTCAAGTAAGTTATCAAAACTCTTTTTCATAATCTCACCAAGTTCTTACAATGTTCATATGATTTTTATACAAGGTTTACATGCATGTGCTAGTTATACCACTCTTTTTATACTTATATAACTTTTGAGCCCTAGAAATGGATGATGAGTAGATCCTTAGTAGATTACCATGGTGAATGATATTTAGGAACCCATGACACCCTAAGAAGGTGTATGGTAGGTTATGGGATGATTGGTTGTTGATTGAAATGGTTTTGGACAAGTTAGTAGCTAGGAAAACCNACTTTTATGCACTTATGTAAACGTTTGATCTATTATGGATTTGTTTTAAAAACTCGCAACAACACTTTGGGACCTATGTTTTGTAAACTCTGATTTTATTAATGATCAAACGTGTATTTTTAATAGAGTAAATTACATAGATGGTCCCTGTGGTTTGCCCAAAGTTTCACCCACAGTCCTTGAAAGTTAAAAGTTGCACGGATAGTCCCTATCTCTGAAAAGAATAACACTAATGGTCCCTTTTTTAACTGTCGTTAAGTGACTTCCGTTATAATTTACACGTTAGTCCCTTTTGGTTAAATATCGTTGCATCGTTTATCCTTTATAATAACGGTCGTTTATAACTTAAAGTTTTTCGAATTTTTCTTACGTTTTCATACATTTTCATCCGTTTTTATACGTTTTCATGCGTTTTAATCCGTTTTCGTCCGTTTTATACGATTTCGTCCGTTTTTCTTACGTTTTCATCCGTTTTCATGCGTTTTTATACGTTTTCGCTCGTTTTTCTTACGTTATTGTCTGTTTTCCTACGTTTTCATCCTTTTTTTATCCGTTTGGGTCCGTTTTTATACGTTTTCGCTTGTTTTTATATGTTTTCATTTATTTTTCTTACATTTTCATACGTTTTTATCCGTTTATTACGTTTCATACGTTTTTATATGTTTTGTTCATTTTTATACGTTTTCTTACATTTTCATCGGTTATTTTTATGTTTTCATATGTTTTTCTCCGTTTCCTTCCGTTTTCATCCATTTTTATTCGTTTTCGTCTGTTTTTTATACGTTTTGGTCCATTTTTATACGTTTTTGTCCGTTTTATATGTTTTCGCTCCATTTTTCTTATGTTTTTATCCACTTTTATACGTTTTCTTATGTTTATGTCTATTTTCCTTACGTTTTCATCCATTTTTATACATTTTAATCCATTAACGTATAAAAACGTATGAAACCGGATGAAAATGTATTAAAATAAATAAAAGTGTATGACAATTTAATAAAAACGGATGAAAGCATATAAAAACGAATGAAAATGTATAAAAACGGACCGAATGTATGAAACGTAAGAAAAATGAGCGAAAACGTATAAAAGCGGATAAAAAGTATTAAAACAGATGAAAACGTAAGAAAAACGAATGAAAACGCATAAAAATGGAAAAAAACGTATGAATATATAAGAAAAACGGACGAAAACATATAAAAAAGGACGAAAACGGATAA
Source organism: Artemisia annua (assembly GCA_014162995.1). NCBI lineage: Eukaryota > Viridiplantae > Streptophyta > Magnoliopsida > Asterales > Asteraceae > Artemisia > Artemisia annua. The sequence continues at coordinate 76,059 of LBNU01005884.1, read as the reverse complement.
AAATAGATGAAAACGGATAAAAACGGATGATAAATGAGCAAAAACTTATAAAACGGACGAAAACTTATAAAAATGGACCAAAACGTATAAAAACGGACGAAAATGAATGAAAACGGAAGGAAACGGAGAAAAACATATGAAAACATAAAAATAACAGATGAAAATGTAAGAAAACGTATAAAAACGAACGAAAACATATAAAAACGTAAGAAAACATATAAAAACGGATGAAAATGTAAGAAAAATAAAGGAAAACGTATAAAAACAAGCGAAAACGTATAAAAACGGACCCAAATGGATAAAAATGGATGAAAACGTAGGAAAACAGACAATAACGTAAGAAAAACGAGCGAAAACGTATAAAAACGCATGAAAACGGATGAAAACATAAGAAAAACGGACGAAATCGTATAAAAACGGACGAAAACGGATTAAAACGCATGAAAACATATAAAAACGGATGAAAATGTATGAAAACGTAAGAAAAATTCGAAAAACTTTAAGTTATAAACGGCCGTTATTATAAAGGATAAACGATGCAACGATATTTAACCAAAAGGGACTAACGTGTAAATTATAACGGAAGTCACTTAACGACAGTTAAAAAAGGGACCATTAGTGTTATTCTTTTCAGAGATAGGGACTATCCGTGCAACTTTTAACTTTCAGGGACTGTGCGTGAAACTTTTCAAAACGACACTTTAGGTCGTTCAATATAGCCTTGTATGAGATGCCATGAACGTTACACCCAGGTATTCAATTCCGCTGCCGATCAGGTAAATTCAGGGTGTGACAAAAATGACCTAAGGTAAAAGAGTTTCAAGTAACTACATAAATTAAAATCAGGTCACTTGGTGAGTTAAGATCTCAGATTGGTAATTTTGCTAATTTTGTTAGCTTAAAAATATACATATATCATCCTTAATGTGACGGAAACTAACAACAAATGAGCAACTGTTTCTTCTCATATCACCTAACCATTTAACCAAACACTTGTGGCCTAAAGAAAGAAAAACATTAGCCATTAAACTCATAAGATCAATGATTTATTACCGTATACAAATACTATCATTTCATAGCCTTGGTAATTAACTTGAAAGGTTTCATTATTTCACGAAAAAGAAATTATTCATTAAGGAGTTAGGTGCACTAATAAATTAACAAACAACAACGCGAATAGGTTTCATTATTTCACGAAAAAGAATTATAAGTTTAATAGTTCAACGAACCGATAAACAATTCGGTTTATAACTATTAAAACAATGAACGTGCGCACATCATCTTGTTCAACATGTAGATAGTCTTGAATACGCAAGGTATGCAATCAACGTCAAACATTCGAGTAGCCAATGATCATTGCGTAAACACCTAAGAGTTTAAGAAAAAACAAAAGTAAGCAATAAAGGAAGTTGATGGTAAGATTGTATGTAAATTTAAGAAATGGTACGAAACACACCTGAGATATACATTTTATAGGATTGATTCCAGACAAAAGCTTACCATTGATTTAATCAATCATGTGCTTCTATTTAAAGAGGATTTAACAAAGTGCCCTTGCAAGGTGCGTATTTCTTAATTTTACTGATAATTGGAAGAATTCAAATAAGTTAATTCTTGTACTATATAAACAGAAAATCTCAAACATTTAAGCACACCAATACATTCTTTAGTCACCTCTTAAAATATGCGTACTTATCTGAAAATGGTATAACGTATTGCAAATTATCTTCGATGATGCTATTACTGGCAGTGGGTATCAATGGTGGTGGCATTTCAATCTACTGGGGTCAAAACGGGGGTGAGGGAACCTTGGCTGGGACATGCTTAACGAAAACTACGATTAGATCAAGCTTGCGTTTCTTGCAACATTTGGAAATGGTCAGACTCCAACGATTAATCTTTTATGTCACTGTGATCTATACAGCAATGGTTGCACCAATTTAACCACTGAAAGTAAATCATGCCAAGCTAAAGGGATAAAAGTAACGCTTACCATTGGAGGAGCTTCGGGAAGCTACTATCTCACATCTATTGCAGAGGCCAAATAAATAGCCACTTATCTCTAGAATAACTTCTTAGGTGGGTCGTTATCTACCCGTCCACTTGGTGACACTTATAGGGTCCAAGTACGTCTCAATCTTTTCCATAACCATATTATTCTTAATGGCGCTCAACAAATAGAATACACGTCGTGTTGTGTTAATACAAAAAATTTCTCATATAGTAACATCAAAACCAATTAAAAAGAAATGCAAGTATTACAACTAAGCTTCGACATAGGTTTTAAGAGGAGCATTTTAACACTCCCATTATATGCCTCACCTTAAAAGTCAAATTCCAAATAATGAAATGAAAATCAAGGACTTCGATTAAACAAATGCAAAAAGTATCCGACACATAATGATAAATCACCATCTTATTGGTTTAAGCATGATATGATCCCTTGTAGTTCTAAGGTGTAACATATGCAAAGGATAATATGATCATGAAAGTTGGAAACTGCGGACATAAACCCTTATTCATGAGTTGCACTAACAAATAAGAAAAATTAATAAACATGTTTAAGCAGCAACACTTGACCATAACTCTATTGGAGTAAGAACAAATCGGTCAACATCACAATTGCATTAATCGCCAAGCATTTCAATACTCAGCTTATAGAGAAAAAAATGTCATCTAAGAAAATCCTTTAAATTCTTAATAGGACCAACTGTTGGTAAGATGGTAAGATAAAGACCTTATAATTGTTTCAATTAAGAATTCACCAACACAAACCAACTCTTGGCGGTCTTGGCGCCTTCTTTGTTGTTTTCTGATCTATTTTGAAAGAAAAAAAACTTGAAAAATGTAATTCAGTGGTGTAACAAACCGCCTTTATAAACACTTCAAACCCCACCTCACTACATGAAAATAGGTGTTCCCATTTTAGTGTGCATTTTATTGAGCATGTGGTGTGATTATGTAGATTTTTTCAAGTATTCAGCATAAATGTTTGTGATTTGAAATGCTATCAATGTTTCTTTCTAGTCACACATTTTATCATATAGTTGGTGTTCAAATAAACTGACAATCATAAGAAATCAAAATTGAACTCATTATAAAGGAAACAAACAAAAATCAAACCAAGACTAACCTTTTTATTCTGTGTCACCAATTTTTTAATATGGATAGAAGCAAATGATGAAAATCGGTATCAAGAAGAACCTATAAAAAGATAGTCAAGATACTATCAAGAAGATGTTTTAAACAAATCAAACTAAACAAACTAACATAAACTAAAACTTACAAGATTAAAGCTAATTTATGAACACTGCTTGCCTCCGTGTTTCATAGTACATGACGAAAGATCAGCGAATTAAACCTACAAGATTAAAAGAAAAATTATAATTCTTGAATCATGGATTTAATGGAAAAATTATAATAATAACATCAAAATATTTGTTCATAATCCAACTTTAAAGATTTAGATAATTGTTAATTTCAAAGGATGGCCAGCACCAAAAATTGAAATCGCGTTGTATGTTCTTGGAGAAAGTCAAAGATAGGATTTCAAATAAAAAATGAGAGGTATATTTTTGGAGATGATTTGTATGAACAATTAATTGATTGGTTGTAACCGATGCATTTCAATGGAAATCAATGTAGAGAAAGATTATATGAGAAGTTTTGGTTCTAGCTCATTTGGGATTGTACTTTACTAAAATAACGATGCTCTCTCCATCGAGACACATCAGCCCATTAATTGCATAGGATGCTTCAATGAGTGGTACAAAACTCTATTTTATTAGAATACACTAGCTTAAGGACCCGTTGACACTGGGTCATTTTTTAATGAGATATAGAAATGAGATGATAAGAAAAAGTATTAAAGTCAATTTGTTTGATTTTAAAATTTTGAAATAAGGATTGAGACAATGCGGCGATTATAATATAACAAATGGATTATGTTACAATTACACAAACAAACGTCCAACCTTGTTGTCTCGAAAAGTTTTATTTTTGAGTAGCAAAATATGTGAAACAAATGATGAGAAAATGAGTGTGTGACTGCCTATCGATTTACAATCAACGTGTAAGTTTGTTCCATTTAAAATATGAAACAAATAATGAGAGAATGAGTCAATTATAACATAAGATATTGTGTAAGTTGCAAGACGATCCTAACAAACGTCAAAGTTTTGGATAACCAAATTTTTTTGTGTTCAGTAACAATCAATGTGAGTTAGATCATATAGATTTACAACCATAACATTGCAAAGTAAAAAAAACATTTAATCATATATAAATTAATTGGAGTGTGAGCGTCTCTTGATTTAAAACCCAATTCTTGGCATGATGATTCACCATCAAGACCTTTTATACATGTAGACTTTTTCATATGTATATGATCATTTGTTTCATAATTTTAATGGTTTTATAAAGCAAGAAAGTTTTTCAAAAAAATTAGTCATTGTCTAAAGTATACTTATAAGCAAAAATAGGTATACATGGTTGCACTATTAAGAAAAAACTAAACATTGTATAAAGTCTACTTATATGCAGAAAATACACATTTATATTCCAATGTAAATAGAGTTGATATAACATTGATTTGATACAATTATCACTCGACAATGACTATACTAATGATATATACTTAATACAAAGATAAGGTTGATCAAAGACCTTCAAGTACTTCTTTATAGACGACATTTGTAGTAGTTGAACAAAAGATTCCATCTTGATCGCAAACGACAACCTTTAAACCACTTTTGCTTTTAACTCTTGAGACTGCAACGTATAACTGTCCATGCGTGAAAACAGGCCGTGGAAGGAACAAACCAACTTTGGATAACGATTGACCCTGGCTTTTGTTAATTGTCATTGCAAATGATAGTGAAATAGGAAATTGTTTCCTGACAATCTTAAGTGGTAAACGCTTATCGGACGGAGTGATTCTCAACCTCGGTATGATTACCGTTTTCCCAAAATTGGTTCCGTTAATTATACTTGCATGAATTGAAGTTCTAGATAACCTAATAACTTGAAGTCTTGTCCCATTACACAATCCATTGGCTTGATCAATGTTTCGCAACAACATAATTGGAACTCCCACTTTTAAAGCAAGTCTATGGTTTGGAACACCTGAAAACTTTAATCCGTTGATAAATTCTGGGGAGAAAACGGAATTATCAATGGCGGACCCACGTTCAGTTTTTTCGACACTGTCACAACTAAGGAAAACCATTTCTTCTCCTGGGAATTTGTCCAACATGTGTGCATTTATGCTGTCAACGACTTCATTAGTGGGAGCAAGGATTGCTTTTTCTTGAAAATACGTCGGATCATCTATGTTATCTAAAATGTTTGGGTAAGTGAAGTCAATAATAGATTGAACCGGGTCATCAGCCACATCTATTAATATTTCTCTTGGCACATCTATAGAAACTTCTCCGTCATTCGGTTCTCCAAGATCACCGTCTCCAACTTTCAATATCCACTCTGCAAATTCCCTTATCTCATTCACATCTTCAGGGCGTGATCCCACTGTTAGCCTCATGTTCACTGTAAGCTTAAGAACTCTGCAGCTATCCCACAAGTAAGACTTCCTCAAAGAAGCAGAAACAATGTCTTCCCGGGATCCTTTAGGAATAACAGGGAGTACCTGTCTATAGTCACCGCCAAAGACCACTGTCATGTTTCCAAAAGGTTCGTCACAAGTATCATACCTGGTCTTACGTAGTATATCTCTCAAAGTCCGATCTAATGCTTCGAAGCAGAGCTTATTTGCCATGGGCGCCTCATCCCATATTATAAGCTTACATTTCTTTAACAGTTTTCCAAGATCGCTTTGAGCACTTATAGAGCAAGTAGAAGTCTCATCCACATTGATAGGAATATGGAATCTTGAGTGAGCAGTCCGGCCTCCAGGCATTAATAAAGAAGCAATACCGCTGGATGCCACATTTAAAACTATATCGCCTTTTCTTCTAGTGCCAGCAGAAAGCGTCTTCCATAAAAAGGTCTTTCCCGTGCCTCTGTAGCCATAAACAAAGTACAACCCTCCCGTTCCTGTCTCAACTGAGTTTATTATGGTTTCATAAACACCATTCTGCTCTGCGGTCAAAGAGCCGTATAGGCGTTCGTATTCAGATTATAACTCGATAGGGTTATAATCGGTCTCATCGTGTATAAGTCAATTACCAAACTCAGATATGTATGTATCATCAGGGTAAGGCATCTCCGGCCAATGACGCAAAGTTGTACCTCTTGATCTCAGAAGTTGTTCAATATAGTACAACGCCACGTTCTTTTTCTCTTCCGTTGACACCGGGTCATTTTTTAAAGAGATACAGAAATGAGATGATAAGAAAAAGTATTAAAGTCAATTTGTTCCATTTAAAATATGAAACAAAGAATGAGACAATGCGGCGATTATAATATAAGAAATGCATTATGTTACAATTACACAAACAAACGTCCAACCTTGGTATCTCTAAAACTTTTGATTTTGAGTAGCAAAATTATGTGTGTGACCGCCTATCGATTTATAACCAACGTGTAAGTTTGTTCCATTTAGAATATGAAACAAATAATGAGAGAAAGAGTCCATTATAATATAAGATATTGTTTATATTCAAAATCACTTAAGCACTCCTACAACCTGTTTCATTTCAGTTAAATATCTTATGCTTACATTCTAAATCTTCTAATCACTCTGCACATATACACACCCCTAAATACGATCTTAGATCTTATTATTTGATTCTTAGTCTTTATAGTTGTTCTTATTCTTGACCCTTATAACAAAACAGATCTGCAATAAAATAATAACAAAACATAAAGTATCTGAATACATTTAGGTAAATTATATTTAATTATTTAATCACTCTGCACATATACACACCCCTAAATGGCTAAATACGATGGTAGATTTTAAAAGAGACATGAAATACCTTCTAAGTCACTTTCCATCAAGCTATTGCAGTTGAATATATTACGCTTATATTCATAATCATTTAATGACTCCTACAATCTGTTTCATTACAGTTAAATATCTTATGCTTATATTCAAAATCACTTAAGCACTCCAAAAACCTGTTTCATTGCAGTTAAATATCTTACGATTATATTCAAAATCACTTCATCACTCCTACGACCCGTTTCATTTTAGGTGTTTACCATCTCCTACAATCCTTTTCATTTTAGGTGTTTACCATGTATTGATGCATGAGATAAAAGAGACATGGCATACCTTCTAAATCACTTTCCATCAAGCTATTGTAGTTGAATATCTTACGCTTATATTCAAAATCACTTGATCACTCCTACAACCCGTTTCATTATAGTTAAATATCTTGCGCTTATATTCAAAATCACTTAAGCACTCCTACAACCTATTTAATTGCAGTTAAATATGTTACGCTTATATTCAAAATCACTTAAATCACTAATACAACCCGTTTCATTTAGGCGTTTACCATCTCCTACAACCCGTTTCATTTTAGGTGTTTACCATGTATTGATGCATGAATATAAAAGAGACATGCCATACCTTCTAAATTACTTTCCATCAAACTATTGTAGTTGAATATCTTACGCTTATATTCAAAATTACTTAATCACTCCTACAACCCGTTTCATTACAGCTAAATATCTAACGCTTATATTGAAAATCACTTAATCACTCGTACAACCCGTTTCATTACAGCTAAATATCTTACGCTTATATTCAAAATCACTCCTACAACCCGTTTCATTTTCGGTGTTTATCATTTCCTACAACCCGTTTCATTATAGGTGTTTACCATGTATTGATGCATGAAGATAAAAAAGACATGGCATACCTTCTAAATCACTTTCCATCAAGCTATTACAGTTGAATATATCACTTAATCACACATACAACCCGTTTCATTCCAGTTAAATATCTTACGCTTATATTCAAAATCACTTAAGCACTCCTACAACCTGTTCCATATATATATGAAAGAAACAATAAGATAATAGCCAACGAACAATATAAAACACTGTTTAAAATGATTATCAATTGTAAAACTAAAGGATAATTTAACTTTTCATTAAAAAAACAATTATCAAGAAATGGAGTTATTTTATTCCTGACCGAGCACCACTGACTTGCTTATACATACTTTCTTTTCGCAAGTCACATAAATATTAGGCATGCGATGCTAAGAATGTGTTCTCAAAATGCTATAACACAATTTTTTATCAGTTTGTGTTCCGTTTTTTTTGTCGGTTTAATGCTTTTAACTTATTAAACTTTATATTTTATGTTTCGTACTTTCAGTTTTATAGTTTTTTTAACATAAAAAAGTAAAAAAGTAAAAAATAAAAATAAATAAATAGAGGGGTATTGTTAGTATTTTAGGATGTCAAATGACCTGGTAAACAAATNATTACAGTTAAATATCTTACACTCGTATTCAAAATCATTTAATCACTCCTACAACCCGTTTCATTTTAGGTGTTTACCATCTCCTACAAACCGTTTCATTTTAGGTGTTTACCATGTATTGAAGCATGAAGATAAAAGAGACATGGCATACCTTTTAAATCACTTTCCATCAAGCTATTGCAGTTGAATATCTTACGATATATTCAAAATAACTTAATCACTCCTACAACCCGTTTCGTTAAAGTTAAATATCTTAAGCTTATATTCAAAATCACTTAAGCACTCCTACAACTTGTTAAATATCTTACGTTTATATTCTAAATCATTTAAGTTGACTTTGTTTTTGTTTTGTTGAAAAAAAGAGTGTTTAGTTGTGTTGTAAAGAAATATGAAAATGAAAATAAGAAAACAACAAATGTAAACGTGTTCCATATATATATATATATGAAAGAAACAATGAGATAATAGCAAAAGACGTCGGCGAGCGTTAATAAACTTAATAGGCAACGAACAATATAAAAAACTATTAAAAATGATTATCAATTGTAAAACTAAAGGATAATTTAACTTTTCACTAAACAAAAGCAATTATGAAGAAAGAGTTATTTTATTCCTAACCGAGCACCACTGACTTGCTTATGCATATTTTCTTTTCACACAATTCACATAAATATTAGGCATGCGAAGCTAAAAATGTGTTCTCAAAATGCTATACCGCATGAAATATCTTTGTGTTCAAACAAAAAAAAAATTGTATTTCTACCTTTCACAATTTTCCTCATTTTTGTCATAATAAGCATCAATGTAATTGTCTCTTTCTCTTCACTGCATTTTGCCTAAAGTTTCAACACAGATTGGTCAAAATGTCAAATTAATTTAAGCTTCACGGAAATTAAAAATGGGTCAAACTAATCCACCCAGTTACGCATGTTTGGGACTTTCTTATCTTGTTTGGGAAACTTTTATCTTATTGTATTGACTTTGGTCCAATGGCAGTTGTGTTTCTTTTTCCTAACATGTGACTTGCAATAAAGTTAAATTCAGGTTTCTCATCTCCTTTGTTTACCGGTAAAATTGAGCCCTTATGGCTTACGTATTTTCCTCCTGAATCTGTGAGTTATTTTCTTGCAGTACCAAGATATTTTTTATAACACTCCGAATGGGTAAACTTCCACAGCTATTTCACACACATTGCGCGGTTAGGACTCACCGGCAGTTTGGTGTGGCTTATGCAAATACACATTTAATATTGATAAGTCAAAAGCGCACTTGATATGTTGTTCATAGTTTGACTTATACATGGGTACATTCGGGCATGTTACATCTCTAATGGGTCAAATAAGTAACAAAAATAGAGAAAAAGGAAAACAAAAGGGTCGACGGATCAATCAATCTAAATGGATTGAAAGAAAGTTACAAAGATATAAAATTTATTATTGATATACCTGTTTATAAGACATCAAAGTAGTAAATACATGTTTACCCAATTATTGTGCACCCATATACTGGGTCACTATTAGCATACATTGTTCTTGGCACTATTAGCATACTTGTTCTTGGTTGCTCTATTATTCTAAAAATATAAATAAACAAAGTAATGGGCCCTTTATGAGTTCTTAGCCTCATATTGATAGAAGACCCGTGTGGCTCAATCTTTTTCAAATTTATAGCTTTATCATCCTTGGTTCCTCTTTGAGCATTCCTATTAGTAATGAGACAATGAAGAACATGTTAACTTAAAACCCATAACCATTAATAATGCCTTTAAAATAAAGAATCATACACATTCTCTTATACGTACCTAAATTATGTGTATTATATATGATTACAAAATCCATATTGTTTAAACGTGCACATTCATATACTACTTTATGTGCCTTTCGACCCATTTTTTTTTACCCAGATTGACACTTAAACCCATTTTCAAGTGATAGAGTTGAAATTGGCAACTCTAATACAATATGGTTAACAATTCACATCCAGGTTACCTTTAAGTTCACATGAGCTTTCCTACTAATGAGCAAATTCGCAGCTTCGATATGGCCACGATCAATAGCTCAATGCAAAGGGGCCCGACCCTTACCATCTGCAATTTGAAATTTCATCTAATTAATAACAAAACTTCCAACAAAACTGTGGGATTTTGACAAAAGACATGTCAACAAAATTATCAAACAAAAGGTAGTACTTCAGGCCATTTTGAATCTCAAAGATTAGAAGGGTAACATCTCCCGAATTCAAATATATGTCCCACTTACTACATGTTCTGTACCAACGATACAATCTTATACCACCTTTGGCCTATCTTACCAATTTGCACCTAAACAAAATACAGTAGCATCTACATGTCATGATGAGTACAAAAAGGTGTGAATTCATTCGCTTTTTTGAGCTATACACTGGTGAAGCAAGTAGTTTTTGGATATGCTCTTTACACATTATTATAGTGTGACAAAATATTAAAAAAAAAAGTATTATAAGACACACATGTAAGTAACAATGCATGAATGCATGCGTATAGTTCATTCATATAAAATAATACTATGTATAAAATGTTCAGTTACCTGATAAATACAGTGAGTTTCTCAAAATAGAATTGACCAATTCTTCATATATTTTAAGACAGATCATGGTTCTTTCATCCAAGAGTGTATTCTGCCAGAACGGCTGTCCAGAAATAAAAACCATAAAAACATATAATGAGATAAAGAAAATGTAGTATACAAAATATTTTAAAAAAATAATCTAAATATATATAATGATGTGAGTACAATGAGAAAGGAAATAAAGTGGAAGAACATTATTCACCTTGAGTACATCAATATGTCCCATACGTATGATGTATAAAGTCCATGTAATGAAGCCTTTATTAGATACTCTACTCGTTTAGACCCCATTCGCAATTATACATACACTTCTGGTTTGGCTGGTTTTGCCTCGTCACCACACACATCTAAACATATAATATTTCATTTTATAACTTAAATTTATATGCACCAAGCTCCTCATAGACTTGCATACCTCAACTAACCCTAAATCTTACGGGGTCGTCACCCTTGACACAATCTGGTATGATTGATTTTGTCCCAGGTCGTGCGGTTATTGAAGCCGCACAACGTAAACGTGTCAAGTATGATGCCAAATGTGTGGATATCGGTTATGGGTTCCTCCCCTTCTCTTTCTCCTCTTTTGGAGAACTTGAGAAAGACGCAGTAACTCTCCTAAAGCGCATTCGACGTTTCTCTTTGACTCAAGACATTGGAGCGCGGGCTGCTGTTTATATTTTTAATAGGATTGGTTTCGCTATTGCTAGAGGTGTGGGGGCCCAATTGGTTTCTCGGCTTCCCACTAATTTCTTGTAAAATCCTATTTATTGTTAACAAAAGTGATGGTTTAATAATAAAAAAAATAAAAAATAAATAATAATAATAATAATAATAATAATAATAATAATAATAATAATAATAATTATAATAATAATAAAAAAACGAAATTAACAAAACCGCCAAATTATGAGAAACCTTACTTTCAAAATTAATTTTTAATTAAACCTGAAAGAAATAATAGTGTGAATTTTGTATAAAGGATTTGGTACATTTTTTTTTTGTTTTTTATGTGTTTTTGGGTTTTCTTCAGCGACTTAATTATCCAGCTTCTTCCTCGTCGTGCTAATACGATCATCAAATGCTGTATCTAATTTACCGCCACCGTATCTTTTCTTAGAATCTGCGTTTATGCAATAACACAAAACACATGAGCCGGGGCCATCTCCTGACCAAACTTCAGATAATACAAAACAGAAAATAATATCAATTTACAAACAAAAGATACCTTTGTTATAGCCCATGTCGTTCCCAACTTTCGCTTATGATTCACAAATAAATCACTTCAAACTCGTCATCTTTCCTGTTACAAAAGAGGATAACAAAATAATAATAGATTGTTGAAACACACAATTAAATGTGAAACTGAAACCTTCTGATGGATTTCCAGGCACTTACCAACCTGGCTACAACCCTACTTCACCAGCAAGATCAATAACTCCAAAAGCAGCTACCATCAACCAAACGTAACCTGAAAACCGCAGCAGCACATAACAGTAACAACAAACATAAGATCAATATTACTCATTTTGGGTACTAACAACTTTGTGTTTACCTTTGGCATTCTATCCACTGTGTGCATAGTGCACCGGAAGTCGGAAGTAAAAAACGATGTTGGATTGTTCTTTTCTCTCTTCGTTCACCACAGAGAGCTGTTACAAACATATATGATTGATTCTTATTAAGAAAAATCCACCACCAACTCACAAAACCTGAAAAACATCCTAAAAATCAACACTATCAAAAAAATATTTATACCTTAAAAGTTTTATCCCAGCTTCCTTAGACCAATACATTCATCTCTGGAATCCAAGCAACTTGAGAGGCCGCCATATAATGCATTGCAATAGTTTGCGACTCTTGCTAATCCATTAACTTAAACACTAAAACAATGCTCAAATGACTACCTCCCACATTTTCCTTTCTCTTAAACATTCCATCGAACATCTTCTATGCGACCTTCAAATAAGGCGTATGCGGCCGACAAATACACAATTATTCGAAAGAAGATATAAAAAAAGCCCTAACTTTTTAAAACCCTATAAACAGATATAAAGAGTCCCTAATATTTTTAAAACGATTCATTAAAAAAAATGCATAACACATACTAATCTACTAACCGTTAAATCCTGAAAAACATTTTCATATCTTTCAACTGTTCTGTTTTACTGATATCAAATATATAACTTATCCCTGCATATCAAATTGAAAAAAAAATAAATATAACAACCAAATCACACATATCAAAATCAATCGGCACAATATTTAATTGAAAAAACTACAAAAAATAACATAGAAATTATGCATTACCACTGATATAAAGCCCAAATCGATGTATATTTTAGGATTTTTTTTTAATCAATTCGTTGACTTACTGAATGAATTGAAACTGACTATGAACTGATTTTGGATCATGGTTTGGAGTTTTAGAGCGTGTTAGGGTTGATTCAAAAGAATAATGCGTGCCTTGCGGGATTTATCTTTGGATAGTTAATGAAGGCTATCATTAATTGGATGCTTTGTAACTGTTTGGGAAGAGCGTGTAGAGGAAGACATGGTCTTCAATACTTTACAAAAATAAGTCAAAGAAGGAGCGTATGATTTAATGAGAAAACGGAAATGATGAATGTTAATGTTGACTTTTGTTTTTGTGTTTTAGAAAAAAAAGAGTGCTTTAGGTGTTTATTAAGCATCATGGTATTGTACATTGTAGGTAATTAATGAATTTTTTTAATGCTCATGCTTAGAGGGCTTGTGCAAAGGACCTTATTGTCTTTTTAATTGGTTTCTAATGCTTAAAATGTTGTACATTGTCTTCTAATTAATGAATTTTGGTCACACATTTAATGAGATTTTTTAATGCTTGTGCTTCATGGGGCTTGTACAAAACCTTATTTTATTAGATAGTATAGATAGGGCTTGTTTGTTAAAGTTTTTCATTAAGTTACGTTTAATTAAAAGATGACTTAATGCAGACAACCTCAGTTTTATTACTTAATATTTTAAGTCATCTTTCTTTATTAAGTCACAAACAAACAGTTTTCATATGACTTAATTAATTCAGTTTTTTCTATATTAAGTCAATTAAGCTCAAATCAAACACCCACAGAGTTTATACTTTATATAAACACACCTCATTTACCCCTCAATTTATTTACCACAGTAACTTTTCTTTTCCTTCTTTTAGATCACAACAGACCCTCTTGGCCCAAAAAGTCACCGGAGCAATCAAACTCCATGGCCGGCGTAACAATCGCGGCAGAATGGCAACTCCTAGGCGACAAATACTACCGCAAACCAAATCTCTACACTCTCCAATGGCCCACCAAATCCCTCGACCTCTCCCTCCACAAACTCGCCATCTCCTCTTTCTCCGGCCCAATCGCCTTAATCCGCGACGACTCCAAAATCGTCCAGCTTTACGCCGAATCCGCTCTCCGTAAACTCCGTATCTTCAACTCCGCTGGCCGAATTCTCTCCGAAACCCCCTGGCGCAACCCCGGGGGCCGTTTGATTGGTCTCTCGTGGACCGATGAGCAGATTCTAGTTTGCGTGACGCAAGACGGTACGATTTATCGTTACGATATACATTGTAACTTAATTCAGCCCAATCTTAGTTTAGGTGAAGACTGTTTTGCGAATAGTGTAGTGGAATGTGTGTTTTGGGGGAATGGTGTGGTGTGTATTAACGAGAAATTTGATTTGTTTTGTATAAGTGATTTTGGGAACCCGAAAGTGGTCAAAATGGGGGATTTGGGGTTGGAGGAGTTTCCGTTGTGTATGGCGGTGATTGAGCCGAAATATACGATGTCGGGGAATGTGGAGGTTTTGTTGGGTGTAGGTGATCATGTGTTGTTGGTTGAGGAAGATGGGGGTGTGCAAGTTGTGGGTGAGGGGTTGGGGCCGTTGCAGAAGATGGTTGTGTCGTGTAACGGGAAGCTCTTGGCGAGTTTTACGCATGATGGACAGCTTCTTGTTATGCCTACGGATTTTTCCAGTATTATTTTCGAGTATGCTTGTGAGGTTTGTGATTTAAGATTGTGTTTACTGTTTTGATCTTAGAGGGTGTTTGGGATTGCATTTGGGTGGTAATTTGTTTATTTTGTTTGTAGATAAGCAGTTTTGGGTGTTTGGGTAAAACTGCTTATTCTGAGTTTTAGTTTTAAGAAGCGCTTAATATTAAACTAGCAGGGTACCCGCGCGTTGCGGCGGCGGGTACCCTGAAAAAAAAATTTCCGGTGAATCATGTATTTTAGTTTATTATGCTCTTTTTGACAATAAATTTACGGACATCAAAATTTTCGTTTAGCTCGTGTCCGTTCGGGCTTGAGCCCGTTGGCTCGTGTCCGTTCAGGCTCGAGCCCGTTTGGCCCATGCCCGTTCGGGCTCGAGCCCATTTGGCCCGTTGCCCGTTCGGGCTTGAATATTTGTATAATGTGATTTATTATTTGTATTAGTGACATTTAATGCAGGAATTGTGTTTAAGTTGGTTGTACAATATGCTTGATAATTTGTATTTCTTATGTAAGGGGTATTTTAATAAGTGCATTAATTGTATTTATTGACCAGTTAATTAATTGTATTTAATGTACATAATGTTTTATTTATTGTATTTAATGTTAGTATTAATTGTATGTCAGAATTAATTCTAAGGCAATTGATGGTGTGTATATTAAGCTTATAAACTTGTACATGTCTAATTCTGAAAATTTATGGTATTAATTGTGTAGTTGTGCTTGAATGAATTGTACTTTAAGCTTATACACTTGTAAGGCTTAAAATTAAGTATACTATTTTTAGAAGTGGTTTATGCATTATAAGATAGTAAGATGGCATGTTACTTGCTTAATTTTGAAGTAGATAAGCAGCTTTGAGGATTGGATAAAACTGCTTATATGTGTATTTCAGTGTAAGTAAGCAATCCCAAACAAACCTAATATGATAAATTGCATAATGAGATATTAGACTGTAGAAACACTGTCATTGACCTATAACAGTGAAGTTAAGTTAGTGGATTCTTATGTTAACTTTTTCAAGTGCTTATATGCTTATTTTTTTTATAAAAGATAACCAATGTTGAGTGTTTGGGTAAAACTGCTTATTCTGATTATTTAGAGTCAAGAAGTACATAAAATTACGCAAGTTGGAACTTCGAACCTTTTTTATCTTATTTGAAATAAGCAATCCCAAACACCTGCTTATGATATCATCACTTGTATAATCAAATATTAGATTGTAGAAACACTGATTTTTTACCTTTTTTTACAGTTAATTAAGTTAGTGGAGGTTTAGGTTTATTTTTTAAATTGTATGTGTACAGACTGCTATTGCTCCAGAGCAGCTTGTTTGGTGTGGAATGGACAGTGTGTTGCTATATTGGGATGATATGCTTTTGATGGTGGGGCCTTATGGAGATCCGGTTCGCTACATATATGATGAACCAATTATTCTTATCCCAGAGTGTGATGGCGCGAGAATATTGTCTAACTCAACTATGGAGTTTCTACAACGGGTTCCAGCTTCTACCGAGTCCATCTTCAAGATTGGGAGCACAGAACCAGCAGCTTTGTTGTATGATGCATTGGATCATTTTGATCGTAGGAGTGCAAAGGTAGGATTTTATTAGTAATTGGACATGTTATTATTGAGAGATATATGTTCATGAAAATTATGGGTGGAGAAATTGATATTAAAATTGTTTCAGGCGGATGAAAATTTGAGATTGATACGCTCATCGCTGCCTGAGGCTGTTGAAGCATGTGTTGATGCTGCTGGTCATGAATTTGATCCTTCACTTCAACAGACACTACTAAGGGCTGCAAGCTACGGACAAGCATTTTGTAGGTCAGTTTATACATGTTACTAGAATAATCTGTTATGATCAAGTGGATGGTGTGCTTGTGCTTGCGTTTGTTGTTTGATTTGCTCACTTGAGATTGAAGACATGAATTGATAAAAAAGCAACAAATGATTAGTGTAGACAACTTAACCGGAGAATGTTATTGCTGTAGAATTTGAATAATTTTTGTATGTTTGCATAGTTTCTGTATATATACAAACATAATGCGTTATCCTATAAACAGAGAACATAAGTAGCAATTAGTTCACCAAAGCCCCAGTAACAACTATATAAACTCGGGGATTACTAATTAGAATTGAGATCTAAACTGGAAAGCAGCGAAGTCTAATTCTGTCTGATTGAGCCTATGAAAACGACAATGATGTGTAATAACGGTATACAATCTGTAACAGTTACCGTTACAGTAGGATATGTCACCAGCGCTTGTATGTTGCATGCTCCATCCAATCTGTGCTACCTTAGATTTCAAGTTTTTCTTATTTTTGTTTACGGTAGTGATGTCCAGTTGGGTTTGGCAGCCAATTTCAACGTGAGAGCATACAGGAGATGAGTAAAACATTGCGGGTTCTAAATGCTGTACGCAGCCCAGAGATTGGCATTCCACTCAGTATACAACAATACAAGGTCTTTAACTACCTTATCAGAATTCAGTTACATGATTGATCATGATTATTGTTCATGAAATTAACATATTGTCCGCTTTTAGTTGCTTACTCCATCAGTGTTAATTGGTCGATTGGTTAACGCCCACCAGCATCTGCTGGCACTCAGGATATCAGATTATCTTGGATTGAACCAAGTGAGTTATGTCTTCACTATGACAAGACAATTAAAAACTGTTTTAAGCAATCAAAATAAATTCTTGGGATTTTTATGCAGGAAGTGGTTATCATGCACTGGGCTTGCTCAAAATTAACAGTATCGTCAGCCATTCCTGATCCTACTCTCCTTGAGATTTTACTTGACAAGGTGTTCAAAGTTTGATACACATGTAGCCATAATGGATCTGCACTTACCATCATCATTTAAATTTAATATCTAAATGTTTGGAATTTTCAGTTAAAATTGTGTAGAGGAATTTCTTATGCTGCAGTTGCTGCTCATGCCGATCAGACTGGTCGACGGAAATTAGCTGCCATGCTAGTTGAACATGAGCCTCTATCCTCAAAACAGGTTTTGTTTTTTATTGACTTAATCTTACAGTGAACATATATACATGCCACACAAGATAATGCACCATTTGAATATTGATACGAGTGAGTATGCAGGTTCCTCTGTTACTAGGCATAGGGGAAGAGGATACGGCCCTGACAAAGTCAACTGAAAGTGGTGATACCGATCTTATTTATCTTGTTCTGTTTCACATATGGCAGAAGGTATTACTTCTGTTACCTTTCATTCACATAATAAATTAGTTTAAAACTGAGGGGGTGCTTGGTTGAGGGGTAAAAGGCCTAAGGGGGTTGGCAATGGGTGCGGTAGGGCACGGTAAGGGGAAGACCCCGCGCGGTAACACCGCCGCCGGCCATGCGGGGAGGTCACGGGGAGGCACCGTTCGGGGAAGGCTACCGCTCGGGGAAGAAGAAAAATTCGAACGTTGGAATGGAACGTTGGGAGAAAAAGGGAAAAAAAAAGTGAGTGAAGGGTGAGGGGTGTGTTGCCAACAAAAAATGAGTGAGGGAAGGAAAAAGTGGGGGGATGATGTGGCATAAGGGGATTGGGTGGAAGTGAGTGAAGGGAAATGGGGTGAGGGGTGTGTTGCCAACCCCCTAATCAATGGGAAAGGAAATGAAATATGGTGCTTGGTTGGCTCTAATGCAATGACCCATTACCCAATAGTGGGTAATGGGCCATTACCCAATAAATTGGGGGGAATAGTTTCCTTACCCTTTCCCTTTCCTTAGCATTCCCTTTGCCTTTCCCTTTCCCATTCCTTATTTTGAACCAAGCGCACCCTGAATAAGAAAAGGTGAACTACTGAAAATTTACCTTATGTTAGTTTCAGTTTAATTTGATTTTTGACCTGTGTAGAGACCACCATTGGAGCTATTTGGAATGATACAAGCTAGACCTCTTGCACGTGACTTGTTTATACGTTATGCAAGGTAATGTTGGATTCCTTTTTTTCCCCCAGTTTTATTTGTTCTACCTTAAATTGATTCATAACTTGCACGTCTTTAATTATTGCAGGTGCTATAAGCATGAGTTTCTGAAGGATTTTTTCCTTTCTACTGGTCAGCTTCATGTAAGTCTGCCTCTAGATATCTAAACTTGATTTTATTCACAATTTCCTACACAAAAAAAGAGAATTTTGGGTATTCTGCGGGGAGTATTGAATTAGCTATGGTATACAAAATGAATGCTGACAGTTGGTATGTAATGTTCTAGGATGTTGCCTACTTATTATGGAAAGAATCTTGGGAAATGGCAAAGAACCCAATGGCGGCAGGTAGAGGATATTCTCTACATGGTCCACGTATAAAACTCATTGAAAAAGCCCAAAATCTTTTTGCTGAAACAAAGGAGCATGTTTTTGAGTCAAAGGCTGCTGAAGAGCATGCAAAATTATTGAGGTATGACATACTTTGAAATTTGAAAGCACATAATTTATTGAGATCCAATTACAATTGCATAAGAAAACCTATCACATGGAAAGCTTTAGGCCTTGTTTGTTTATTCAGCTCGTGTCACTGTTTTTTACATTAAATGCAGGATACAGCATGAGCTAGAAGTTAGTACAAAGCAGCCAATATTTGTTGATTCAAGTATTAGTGATACAATACGGACTTGTATAGTATTGGGCAATCATCGAGCTGCTATGAAAGTTAAAACGGAATTTAAGGTCAGAGACAACTATTTGAATTTTGTAAATGTTTGAAATAATTTAATGCTGTTTAACCCGCTTTCAAGATCGTACTATTCAGTACATGTTATACTAGGCATCCTTGCTTGTTTAAATTCCCAACCTCTTGATTCTGCAACGTACTTGTGTTTATATAAATCAAAACTTGAAACAGGTTTCTGAGAAACGATGGTATTGGCTTAAAGTTTTCGCTTTGGCAACAATTAGGGACTGGGACGCCTTGGAAAAGTTTTCTAAGGAGAAAAGGCCTCCAGTTGGTATGATTTTTTTTGCTTTTATTCATAATTAAAAGGAGAAAAAAGCCACTCCAATAACCTTAATTTCGGTTCTCATTTACATGTGTTGATGGCAAGTAATTGAATTCTTATTTCTGGTGTGAGGGATAATAGGTTATAAGCCATTTGTGGAGGCATGCATTGATGCTGATGAAAAAACTGAAGCTGTTAAGTATATCACGAAGCTTGCGGATCCTCGTGAAAAAGCAGAGGTATCTTTATATTTGAAACACTCAAAACACTTGCATGTATATGCTACTTGATGCTAGAACGTAGATGAAACCCATTTGCCCATGTATTAGACGATTTGGGTTATGTGCTATCGATAAGTCTATAACGAGTCAAATGAGTTCAGCTAAATAAACGGTCATATGGGTTGAAAGTTGATTAGTGAGAATAAATAATACATACAACCTCGTAAGCTTTACTTATAAACTGGATTATTATTGTATAATATTATCAATCATCTTTACACATTCAACAAAAACAAAAATTATTTCTTTTGACAAACTGCACAAAATACTTACCCGGTTTCACCTTTACCTCGTTGCTAGACCCACCCACTCATCCATTTGGCCACCTGTACCAAATCTGTAGTTTTAAATGACACTTATCTGTGTGAAACAGGCTTATGCTCGAATAGGCATGGCAAAGGAAGCTGCAGAAGCTGCATCACAGACTAAAGATGGAGAGTTGCTCGAGCGCCTCAGAAACACTTTACAACAGAATTCTACAGCTTCATCAATATTTGATACTCTCAGGGATCGGTTATCCTTCCCAGGCGTTTCCTAGTCTCGAGAGCATGTCATGCAGCGTGTTTCTTTTTCACGGGTGATTTAATTGTTAATAAAGTTATTCATGTAAAAATGTGTTGTATAAACAAATTTATTGTGAGCTAAGATTTTGTCCTTATAGTGTGGTCCGAGAAATTTCTGTTTGTTAATCGGTGTCTAATTTTATAATTTGCCATGTAACACATTTCAACAGAAGTATGTTTGGATTTTGTCTTGATAAAACCTTTGAAGAGTTTGTCATTTTGTATCGAGTGAAGTTGATGTCGCGTTTTATCTTGTTTCGATGTACACTTACCTCCCACAGCATTTATAAATTATACTTACCTTGTTCATCAGATGGCATTGAATGATCTTATGTGTTGCAAACTGGAGTATTCTATTCAACATTGTGATTTATGCTGAGTATTTGGATGTAATGAACTGCTAGTCAAATTCGCACCAGAGTTTTAATTTGTATTTCGCAAAATATTATTCTATGTGATGAAGGTGAAGTGCTAGAAAACAATTACGTGGTGTGTGGTATGTTGTAATGAAAAGGAGAATGGAAAAGATCATTACACCAAAGAAAACATGTTTGCTTACTACGTATTATGAAATGCAATGACTCATTATATGGAATGACCAATTACATCAAAAATCATCGTTTTGACTCATTAGAGACCCCCTTTTTTTCATTCCATCTTGTAATGAAATCAAAATTACATAAAAGGGCCTATTTTTTAAATACTCATTATACTTAAAAAGTTCTATCATAAATAGGATATTTTGGTCTTTTTCTATTGATTACATTACATTCTATTGTACCAACCAAACATGATTAATAATGGTAATGAGTCATTTCATTACATCATTTTTCCATTACGGCATCTATTTCCATTCAATTGTTATTTCATTCCGTCCTACCAAACGAACCCTTTTATTCGTCCAAATATCTTCGATTACAATTTAAATAAGAGATATTTACTAAAAAATTTATTTTTGGAGAGTTGACATGAAAAAAAGTAAAAGAAATTTGAAATGTCTGAGATTTTGCACACTAATTGCGAGATAGCGTAACTCACTAAAATTTAACGCATATTAATGTCAAATCAATGTTTTTCAGATTTTTAAATATAAAAAATATAAAATTTACTGCTCGACTTATATCACTTTGCTCTCAGATGAACTACTCACTTTTGCGGTACTGAGTTGACATTTGCTTGACAAATTTTTTTTTTTTTTTTTTTTCCTTTTCTTTTTTTATTTTTTATTTTTTATTTTTTATTTTTTTATTTTGAACATCTTGACCATAATTAAACAACCTCAATTTTGCACAACTACGCAACAACTTTTGCTCAACTCAAAAGATACTATACTTTTTAGTTGTACATATGTTGATTTTTAAGTGGATGACACAGTTGCGCAATTAGGTGCGCATAATCCTTTACCTTTTTGAATATTTCGATAGAAAATAATTGTTTCATAATAACCATTTCAAGTTTGTTTACCTTTCTGGTGATTTTCTCTCAAAATAATTATTGAATACTTTAAGTTGCACTAATCAAAGGCATGTGCGTTAATGTCTATTGTCACATTAACGTTATATCATCATACCTTTTCATCACTTTCTTAATAATATTTGTTATTTTTCAATGTGTTTACCTGGAAACTCAATAACCACTATTTATTTATTTATTTATTTTATTAAATAATAAAAAAATACAACAAATGCTGACTCTCCACCATGATCGTGCTCTCCACCGCGACCTTCTTGACCACGAGATGACAACAGTGATGACCACCACCCACCATGACCACGGTCATGGTTGACGCCAAGAAAAAAAAAAAAAAANAAAAAAAAAAAAAAAAAAAAAAAAAAAGTTCCACTATTACGTGTCCTCTTAATGTGAATTCATACAATGCTGAATTCATCAACGAACAAATTTACTTGCACTAGAAAAAAAAGCATATAAATATGACTTGAAATTGTATAAACTCATAAGACACATATATAAGTTTAAATACCACTACTGACACATGACATACGCTTCCATTTTTTTACCAATTTAGTTAAAACCACATTACGTAACAAACAAAAGTGAAAACACTCATTTTCTTTTTGAGATTTTTTTTAAACGACCTGTTTCTAGTACTACTTTACAAACTTGGACGTCACACATATTTTTATTTTTATTTTTTATTTTATTATTTTTTTTTCAAATGAACTTTATATATTAACCATTAGATTCATTTAAAGATAAATTTTCGACTGTACACGTGTCTCTAAGCAGCTTTGTACGCGACTGAATTTATTAAAATTTGACTTGTGACTGCTACATCTCAAACTCGACCCAAAAGGTGCTGCTAATCTCGAACGCGACCCGAAACTAATTGTTTTGTGGATTTATTTACAAACGCGACTAAAAAGGGCAACACAATGACGTGACCCAAAAAAATCTTTTTGTTTTCTGGATTTATTTAGCAAAATGAGAGGATGTTTTCACATGACCCAAGGTGACATAAAAGGCGACTCGCATGCAAATGCCATTTCTTACTTTCCTTTTAATATGTATTGTTCCATTTAATACCTTATCCAAGACTACATATTGTTCCATTTAATATGCATTGCACCTTATTCAAATGGGAGTTGATAATTACACGGACAAAATCACTATATCCACAGAAATTTGTTGTCATTTTACTTTTGTGCCCTCCTATAAATTGACTTTTTCTTTTTATTGATATTTCCTATTTTATCTGCTAAACGTCGACTCACCCAACACATGCCGTTGCAGGGCCACCGTCCCGGTTCTCCGTCAACACGTAAACTCACATTTGAAAATTACACCTATCTGTAGACTCTTTTCTTGATGGCGCACATCTATATTTCGCTTATTCATGTTCATACTTTATATATTCTTTCTTTTAGAAAAATCACCATTTATTTGATCGAAATATGGGAATAATATGCATAGAAGCGTTAATTAAACCACGAACTAAAACCAAATGTGACATATCTAATCTTCGAGACGCGACAACACCGTAGCTAGCTCCGAAGGTGTCCGAGGAGTACATATCCAAAGTTGTAGCATCATGAGTTAAAAAGCTCCATGTGCAAGCTAGTTACAATAACCCACTCTTATCATTTCCTTGCATTCACTGAATTTCATTCCATTCCCACAAGCCTAAAACTGATTATATGATTTCTTCTAGGTAGATGCGAATCAACAAGTTTCGATAGTGATTGGATATCGTAAATGCAAACAATGATTTTGCATGATCGATTTACTTTTTCATCTTAAGATTTTTGTTTACAGGATTGTGTTGATGATGGGGAGTTAGCGCAAGGAAAGACATGAACTTGGCAGTGAAAATGTATATAGAGGGCACAAAAGTAATTTTGCAAGAATTTTCTGTGGATGAAGTAAAGTCATCCGTGTAAATATCACCACCCTATTCAAATAGAAAAACAACATGAGGCTTTCAAACTACTCACGTCATCTAGTGTCAGCATGAAGTTGAAGTTCACAAAATTTTGATTACAAATATGTGTGATCAATTTGTTCATTGAAAAATTTAAAAATAAATTGGTGAGCAAATGAACCGTGGTCTTTTTCTTTTAAAAGTGAGTGGTGAATGGTGACGGTTGTGAGGTATATTGAGGTGAGTTGGGTTGAGTATAAAGATAAGATGTGATGTGACACATTCTCTATATATAACATTTCTCGATGGACCGAACTCCAAAGCGATAAAAATAATATTTTCTGTTATAAATGGGTTTGTATTGGTCTCTTTAGATAATTACATTTTTTTTTAAATTTTTTATTTTTTTATTATATATATTTTTTAATTTTTTTATTTTTATAAAAGTAAATTGTTGTCACTAAAAAATAACATTGCACTTAAAACGGGTGTTTGGATGGTTTTATTTAAAACCTTTTCCAAATAAGCAAACCAAACAACCTTGTAAAACCCAGAAGAAAGAAAAGAAAACATTAGGGTTTAAACCATTACTGATTCGTCATCACTAACAAACAAACATTGAAGATTTCAATTTGAAACATGGAGCGAACACCAGCAGCTTCCGCCATGAATTGGAGCATTCATCTTGACAAATCCCTTCGCTCCAACAACCCCAGTTAGTAATCTCATCCCTTTTCTATTTACTTTCTTTACCCACCTGCTTTTATCTTTAAATTCCCAAATTTATATAACTTACTTTAATATTATTTCATTGAATTATCAGCTTTTAATTGGTTTGTTGCAAGACTTAAAACTTTCGGGGAAAATAGTTTCACCAAAATGTAACCAAATTTAGTCTAAGTTGTCACTGTATGTAACCAACTAATTTCTTTTACTGTATTTAGGTAACAATCTTTTTATTCCCGTTACCAATGTATGCAAATTGACCTTCTGTAGCATGTAAAATGGTGCCACAGCACCATTTTTTATGACATGGCGACATGCCATGTCATCATGCTACAAAAGGCGACTTGCATATATTAGTAACGGGAATAAAAACATTGTTACCTAAAAACGGTAAAAGAAAATTAGTTGGTTACATACAATGACAACTTAGACTAAATTTTGGTTACATTTCTGACCTCAGAGTCAAAGTTGACTTTCTTCGTTTCTTGTTGGAATGGATGGAGTTTGAAATTTTGTTGAATTGATTGTAAAATCTTGTGTGTTCAGGGAAACGCGTTGAAGCTATTCAAGAAGTAGGTGCCATGTTAATCTGTGTCTAATTTTATAATTTGCCATGCAACACATTTCAACAGAAGTATGTTTGGATTTTGTTTTGATAAAACCTTTGAAGAGTTTGTCATTTTGTATCGAGTGATTAATAATGGTAATGAGTTTTTTCATTACATCATTTTTCCATTACGGTATCCATTCCATTCAATAGTTATTTCATTCCGTCATACCAAACGAACCCTTGTATTTGTCCAAATATCTTCGATTACAGTTTAAATAAGAGATATTTACTAAAAAAATTATTTTTGAAAAGAGTTGACAAGAAAAAGTAAAAGAAGTTTGAAATGTCTGAGATTTTGCACACTGATTGCGAGACACCGTGACTCACTAAAAATTTAACGCATATTAATGTCAAATCAATGTTTTCTGGATTTTTAAATTTTAAAAAAATATAAAATTTACTGCTCGACTTATATGAATTTGCTCTCAGATGAACGACTCACTTTTGCGGTACGAGTTGACATTTGCTTGACCATATTGATTAAACAACCTCGATTTTGCATAACTACGCAACCACTTTTGCTCAACTCAAAAGATACTATACCTTTCAGTTGTACATGTGTTGATTTCTAAGTGGATGGTACACTTGCGCAATTAGGTGCGCGTAATCCTTTACCTTTTGGATATTTTCATAAAAAATAATTGTTTCATAATAACCATTTAAAGTTTGTTTACCTTTAATCCTTTATGGTGATTTTTTCTCAAAAATTAAATACTTTAAGTTGCACTAATCAAAGGCATATGCATTAATGTCTGTTGTCACATTAACGTTATATCATCATACCTTTTCATCACTTTCTTAATAATTTTTGTTATTTTTTAATGTGTTTACCTGGAAACTCAATAACCACTTTTTTATTTTTTATTTTTTTTAATAAAAAAAGACAAAACAAATTCAGACTTTCCACCATGATCGTGCTCTACACCGCGACCTTCTTGACCACAAGATGACAACAGTGATTACCACCACCCACCACGACCACGGTCATGGTTGATGCCAAGAAAAAAATTTCCACCATTACATGTGCTCTTAATGTGAATTCATACAATGCTGAATTCATCAACGCACAAATTTACTTGCACTAGGAAAAAAAAGCTTATAAAATATGACTTGGAATTGTATAAACCCATAAGACACATATATAAGCTTAAACACCACTACTCACACATTACATACACTTCATTTTTTACCAATTTAGTTAAAACCACATTATGTAACAAACAAAAGTGAAAACACTCATTTTCTTTTGAGATTTTTTTTAAACGACCTGTTTCTACTATTTAACAAACTCGGACATCGCACATATATATATTTTTTTTTTTTCCAAATGAACTTTTACATATTAACCATTAGATTCATTTAGAGAGAAATTTCTGACTGTACACGTGTCTCTAGGCGACTTTGTACGCGACTGAATTTATTAAAATTTGACTTGTGACTACTAAGCATCTCAAACTCGACCCAAAAGGTGCTAATCTAGAAAGCGATCCAAAACTAATTGTTTTGTGGATTTATTTAGAAACGCAACTCAAAAGGGTGACACAATCACGCGACCCAAAGAATTTTTTTGTTTTTTGGATTTATTTAGGAAAATATAGGATGTTTTCATGCGACCTAAGGTGACATAAAAGGCGACTCACAGGCGAATGCCATTTCTTACTTTCCTTTTAATATGTATTGTTCCATTTAATACCTTATCCAAGACTACATATTGTTCCATTTAATATGCATTGCACCTTATTCAAATAGAAAAACAACAGGAGGATCTCAAACTACGAACATCATCTAGTGTTAGCATGAAGTTGAAGTTCACAAAATTTTGATTATAAATACGTATGATCATTTTGTTCATGAAAAAATTGAAAATAAATTGGTGAACAAATGAACCGTTTTTTTTTTTTTTTTTTTTTTTTTTTTTAAGTGAGTTGTTAATGGTGATGGTTGATGAGGTATATTGAGGTAAGTTGGGTTGAGGATAAAGACAAGATGTGATGTGACACATTCTCTATATATAACATTTCTCAATGGACCGAATTCCAAAGCGATAAAAATAATATTTTGTATTATAAATGGGTTTGTATCAGTCTCTTTAGATAATTACATTTCTTTTAATTTTTTATTTTTTATTATATATTTTTTTAATTTTTATTTTTTTATAAAAGTAAATTGTTGTCACTAAAAAATAACATTGCACTTAACACGGGTGTTTGGATGGTTTTATTTAAAACCTTTTCCAAATAAGCAAACCAAACAACCTTGTAAAACCCAGAAGAAAGAAAAGAAAACATTAGGGTTTAACAAATTACTGAGATTCATCATCACTAACAAACAAACATTGAAGATATCATTTTTGAAACATGGAGCGAACAGCAGCAGCTTCAGCCATGAATTGGAGCATTCATCTGGACAAATCCCTTCGCTCCAACAACCCCAGTCAGTAACCCCCTTTTTTATTTACTTTCTTTAATCTCAAAACCCACCTGCTTTTATCTTTAAATTCCCAATTTTATACAACTTACTTTAATATTATTTCATTGAATTATCAGCTTTTAATTGGTTTGTTGCAAGACTTAAAACTTTCGGGGAAAATAGTTTCACCAAAATGTAACCAAATTTAGTCTAAGTTGTCACTGTATGTAACCAACTAATTTTCTTTTACCGTTTTTAGGTAACAATCTTTTTATTCCCGTTACCAATGTATGCAAATTGACCTTCTGTAGCATGTAAAATGGTGCTGTGGCACCATTTTTTATGACATGGCGACACGCCATGTCATCCTGCTACAGAAGGTGACTTGCATATATTAGTAACGGGAATAAAAAGATTGTTACCTAAAAACGGTAAAAGAAAATTAGTTGGTTACATACAATGACAACTTAGACTAAATTTCGTTACATTTCTGACCTCAGAGTCAAAGTTGACTTTCTTCGATTCTTGTTGGAATGTATGGAGTTTGAAATTTTGTTGAATTGATTATAATCTTCTGTGTTCAGGGAAACACGTTGAAGCTATTCAAGAAGTTGGTGCTAGGTTGGAGTGGTGGAGCAAAGAGCCCGAGCTTTCAATGGCCGAAAGCGACATGTTTGGGTTAGTTCCTGGAGAGGATAAGCTATTTGCCAATGCAATCCTTCTGCGACTGGCTGACACATTTATATTTGGTGACAAACAAACCAAGCTTTGTGTAGTAAAGGCTTTCTTGTCGGTGTCAAAGCACAGGAAAAATAAAAGTTACAATAGGAAAAACGAAGGAATTTTGTCGCGGTATAAGGTGGAGAATCACTTGGAACTATTGAGGCGAGTAAAGGTGTGTTTTAACTCAGGTGACGAGGACGTTAGAGCAATGGCGTTAGTACTTTTTGGTTGCTGGTCTGATTTTGCTAGCGATAATGCCGATATTCGTTATCTTATATTATCTAGCATTGTATCATCCCATGCTCTCGAGGTAAGAACAGAATCATTATTTATGGTATATATGACCGTTTGTGTTTTTGATCTTATGATTAATGTTTTGTATAAATCGTCTATTAGGTCAAGGCTTCATTATTTGCTGCTGGATGCTTTTGTGAGTTATCAGATGACTTCGCTCGTGTACTTTTGGAGATGCTAGTAAATATGGTTTCATCATCTGACGTGGCAATTGCTGGTAGGATAGCAGGAGTTCGTGCATTTGCAAAGCTTGGGAGCTCTTCTGTTATATGTAGTAAAGCCTATGAGGTTTGTATACACAAACAACTTTACTGATATGATTATTAGCAATATGACATTTCAAGTATGTACAACAAGATATGTTGACTCATTTACTGATAAATTCTAACAGCCAAAATAACGATATTATATTCCTATATTTTTGGCCACCGTGACCAAATTAATCTCATATGTAGTTATAGGTTCATGTGANACAACCCCAGTCAGTAACCCCCTTTTTTATTTACTTTCTTTAATCTCAAAACCCACCTGCTTTTATCTTTAAATTCCCAATTTTATACAACTTACTTTAATATTATTTCATTGAATTATCAGCTTTTAATTGGTTTGTTGCAAGACTTAAAACTTTCGGGGAAAATAGTTTCACCAAAATGTAACCAAATTTAGTCTAAGTTGTCACTGTATGTAACCAACTAATTTTCTTTTACCGTTTTTAGGTAACAATCTTTTTATTCCCGTTACCAATGTATGCAAATTGACCTTCTGTAGCATGTAAAATGGTGCTGTGGCACCATTTTTTATGACATGGCGACACGCCATGTCATCCTGCTACAGAAGGTGACTTGCATATATTAGTAACGGGAATAAAAAGATTGTTACCTAAAAACGGTAAAAGAAAATTAGTTGGTTACATACAATGACAACTTAGACTAAATTTCGTTACATTTCTGACCTCAGAGTCAAAGTTGACTTTCTTCGATTCTTGTTGGAATGTATGGAGTTTGAAATTTTGTTGAATTGATTATAATCTTCTGTGTTCAGGGAAACACGTTGAAGCTATTCAAGAAGTTGGTGCTAGGTTGGAGTGGTGGAGCAAAGAGCCCGAGCTTTCAATGGCCGAAAGCGACATGTTTGGGTTAGTTCCTGGAGAGGATAAGCTATTTGCCAATGCAATCCTTCTGCGACTGGCTGACACATTTATATTTGGTGACAAACAAACCAAGCTTTGTGTAGTAAAGGCTTTCTTGTCGGTGTCAAAGCACAGGAAAAATAAAAGTTACAATAGGAAAAACGAAGGAATTTTGTCGCGGTATAAGGTGGAGAATCACTTGGAACTATTGAGGCGAGTAAAGGTGTGTTTTAACTCAGGTGACGAGGACGTTAGAGCAATGGCGTTAGTACTTTTTGGTTGCTGGTCTGATTTTGCTAGCGATAATGCCGATATTCGTTATCTTATATTATCTAGCATTGTATCATCCCATGCTCTCGAGGTAAGAACAGAATCATTATTTATGGTATATATGACCGTTTGTGTTTTTGATCTTATGATTAATGTTTTGTATAAATCGTCTATTAGGTCAAGGCTTCATTATTTGCTGCTGGATGCTTTTGTGAGTTATCAGATGACTTCGCTCGTGTACTTTTGGAGATGCTAGTAAATATGGTTTCATCATCTGACGTGGCAATTGCTGGTAGGATAGCAGGAGTTCGTGCATTTGCAAAGCTTGGGAGCTCTTCTGTTATATGTAGTAAAGCCTATGAGGTTTGTATACACAAACAACTTTACTGATATGATTATTAGCAATATGACATTTCAAGTATGTACAACAAGATATGTTGACTCATTTACTGATAAATTCTAACAGCCAAAATAACGATATTATATTCCTATATTTTTGGCCACCGTGACCAAATTAATCTCATATGTAGTTATAGGTTCATGTGAGCAGTGGCGGAACTTGAACATCTTTTTTTTGGTGGTGGTGGTGGTGGGTGGNTTTGATTTATTGTTACTTAGCTTGCACGTTTCTTCAATTATTCACCTCTCTGGCCTCTACAAACGAATAAGTAGAATTTCATAATAACCATTTTGTACTAATATAAAATCATGTTTATAATAAACACGAGAAATGAAAATTTTGTTGATCTGATTTATATATAAGAACAAGTGATCAGCTATGTTTAAATAATCTTTAGACAATAACTAGTGGTAAAGCACGAGTTTGTCTTTGTTAACGACAATTTAGCACTCGTGGACAGAAAATATCTTTTGACTTTATATGTTTTTCTTTTCTGACTTTCTTTTATCTACCCAAAATGATAAATTACTCCGTAGTTGGTAAAAGAGATTACCCACGGGCCCTATGTAACCAGCAACCCAAATTGGAAGTTTGTACTTTATAGCTATGATTTGTTACTCTTATTCAACATTGTTTGTTTTGGGGAAATGAAAGAAAAAAAATCATCGACTGCATAGACGGAACTTGAACATTTTTTTTAGGGGTCCGAATTTATTTTGGGGTCCGCATCGTATATTTGTTTGTAACCTCAACTAAATTACCTGTAAAACCTATAATTTTTACACTAGGTGCCACAAATTTTGGGGGGGGCCGGGACTCTCCCCTGCCCCTACATAGTTCCGCCCCTGCACGTCAATGCACAAAACTTACAGTTATTTCACTGCAGGAGGGGATAAAGCTGATTTTAGCTCTGGTGGAAGATGATATGGTGACGACTATGCTAATTTCACTCACAATAATTACTTCCAGGTCAGCATTCTTGATTGCTAGACAGGTATTGTCTGTTTCTAGTGTTATTTTTACATATCTTTTAACTTAAATAAAAAGGTCAGTCAGCGGTGTTGAAAAAGAATTTAACGTATAAAACTGAAATGTGTGGGAGTATACTTCTGTTCACACATAAAAAGTTAATGCTTATATAAATTTCTGGTTCAGGTAGATCTACTTCTTACATATTTAAGCCAAGACAAGTCATTTTCATTACGAGCAACATCATTAAGATGTCTACACATTTTATTATCAAGAAGCCGCTTTCGATTTTTTCCTCCCACAGAGCTGATCAGTGCAATGTTCAACATGCTAAATGGTGAACTCCCACCAGTGATGCAAAATGACGCTCTTCATATATTGTATGAGGTTAGTAGTGCACACTAGTTTTTGAAAACTTCATTAGTTACACGGTTATTTTCCGAAATAATGTGCCTTTTCAATGGTTTCATTTTGGTCATTGTACTTTTATGTGTACAGATGAATCATCAAAAAATGGTTTTTATCTCGTTTGGGTCATTTTGTAATCCGTTATCCTTTTTATACAGATCCTGATTTCCAAGATATTCAGTTTCAGTTATTCAGAAATGAATGCATATTTCACCAAGATATTAACTGTTGTCGAGAGTATATTGCAATCTCCATTCATATTGAACCGACTCTTTGCCATTCGTTTTCTGGGAGATATAGCTGTGAAGATGGCTAAAAGAAGAGACATGACACATGATGGAGATAATAATACTCCAGTATCCCAAACAGTATCATTTCTCATGACTCACATTACTTTGCTGGTGAACTCAGTACCGACGCTTAATCAACCCGACACAGAAACAGAGCAAGAAATTCGGTCCATACTCAAAACCATCAATTTACTTATAACTGAATGTCCTGATATTGGTGAATTAGCTCTACATAAGCTCCATTCTCTAATCAGCTGCCTCCTGAATAAGGATGATCCAACTTTATCACATGGCCGGTCAAAGCTTCTGTTACGTGTATCCAAAGTGATGGATTTGTGTTTAAGAACCCAAATGAAAGATGGACCTGTGAGCAGCGAAGTACAGAATGTTGCAAGGCTTCTGATAGAAAATGTACGTGCATGCAGCTATTTTAATTGCTATGTGCAGACTGTATATTATCTTTTGTTGCATCCTCATACTAGCTGGAATGAACTTGACCGGGATCTGATTACTTCTGATCATGCGTACCTAATTAAGAATGAAATACTTGCACTCGAGAACGCAAAGAAAAGTATGGCAGTGAAAGAATATTGGTCTAGCTATAAGACTGGGAAATATGCAGCGTTTCAAGGAGCATGGTTTACGGCTGCTTTTATTTTTGGAGAACTAGTAACTATGGTTCAATCTGATTCCAGTCGTCACTGGTTAACGTCTTTGACTTTGTTTGCTTATTCAGAAATGAAAATTCAGTGTTTCAGTTTACCGAAAGAACGGTCAATTTTGTTAGGTAGGTTAGATAGCAACCGATCTTCTGTATTACCAGCTGTACAAGATTTAGGTGAAACTGATGAAAGCTCAACTCTTGATGGGGTTTGTAAAATTCTTCGGTCTTCAAAGGAATGTTTGCTGACCAATGATGTCACCCCTAGTGGGCGACACTACTTTCAGATCCAGTTTTTGACACTAAGGGCTGATGTTATGGAAAATGTAGTTGATATTTTTAAACTTGTTGAAGAACACAACGTTCGCAGCAACGATGCTGCATCCTTGGTTCAATTACTTACACAAATATCAACCCGTTTAATGAAACTAGCACGAGAGTATGATCTGGTTGCTACATCTTATATTAGCATGGATCCCACAAGTAGAATGATTGTTTCTGCACATGCACTAAGCTGTTCAGTGTTGGCATTCGTTGCTGGATTTTCTCTTTTCTTTCTAAACTTAGATTTTGAGAATAGCAACTTCCATGCTATGCTTGTACACGATCTTGTGATGCGGCTTTGGTATGTAGATAGGGAGACCAGCAATGAACTCTTGTTGCTTTTAAAGACTTGTTTTGGTCAATCCAAGAGCTTCATGGGCCCACCATCTAAAAGTCAGAGGGTGGAAAATACATCTGAAGTAAGAAATATAGCACAGATTTGTTGTTTTGCTGTCAAGGGAGTTGTTGGCCTAAAAAATGTGGCAAAAAGAATGTCTGCCGATGATGATGAGATTCGATCACTGATAGTTGACGATGGATTGACGCTTCAACGAGATGTTGCAAGGAAATGGTTATGCATCTCATTAAGGACTCCCATGCATTTCTTCCATGTAAGGTATATAAAATAAAACATCTTGTTATTCCTGATACGTGTGATTCTAAACAATTAATAGCAGTTCAATATTCTCTTCATAAAACCTAGTAATCATTAATTTGAAACTTTTGATTTTTATGATATAATTTTCCTTCATAATCATATTTGAAACACTGATTATTTGTAAAACTTTATTTTCATGGGGAAAGAGCATCTCAGGTCAACCCAACCTGACCTGTTTTGACCTGTACAAAAAAATTACCCATTTGACCGATTATCCAACCTTTCTGAACCGACCATTTGCCACATATAATAGTAGATAATGGCGTCAAGGCTCAGCCCAGTTAATAGTCAGCCCACTATTAGGGTTTCTTTCTGCCTCCTCTTTTTAAACCGTACAAACATTGTACTACTGTAATCTGTAATAAAGTTTACATGCAATTTGCAGGCCTAGTGTCTCTTGTCAGCTCTTTGCCATGAACAGAGACTCGGGAAATGGCAAGAATATCTCTGTTCTGAAAGGATATCATCTCCATCTGGATCTATGCCTTCAATTAAACGACATTTTACCAGAATCACGAGTTCGGTTGACCAAACTTTACTGCATCCTTCAATGTAAAATGTCTTATCAGCATGCTAGTCAAGCTGGAGACATTATAATGGAGCCTCGTGATCTGGTTGATGATAACATGATTGAATTGAATGACAAGATAGTTAAGTATGTGTACAAGTGTGACAAAGATCATTCTTCTGATGGCCAGATTGTGGAGACAATTGTCTGCTTTAGACCTAATGGAAAAGGACAAGGATTCTCGGCATGCATACTTGATGTTTCTATGTTTCCTTTGGGTAGTTATGAAATCAAGTGGCGTGCTGGTTGTTTGGACATTGATGGGTGTTACTGGAGCTTGAACTCTTTAAATTCTGGTCCAGTTTTCACTGTACAGTAATCTTGACAAAAAGGGGTTGTTGAGACAATTTGACCTGTCTAGTCTTTGCTGCAGAGATAATACAAGCCACTTCCGGAATACGGCTTTCTTTCTTTTTGCCAATTAGAACTGCTGGTGGATGAAAGCAGAAAAATGTTAACATGTAATCTTTGTAGACTCGTAAATAAATTTTTATAATTATTTTGTTATTTTATGCTCAAAAGAAATTCAGCAGGTACATGACATCTACGGTATACAAACCACACTCATTAAATTAGATGATGTTCAGTTTTTGTAGTTGTCTGACTGTCTCATATCTGTTTAGAACCGATTTACGCTCCAAGCAAGAGTAATGGGACTATAAATAGGATACAACAAGAGTTCTCACAGGAGTGAGATATGGGGAGGTTACGATGTAAACAATTATACCCGTACGGTAGTGGGACTGCTCTAACAGAAGTCCTCAAGTTTGAATAACATGCTGCTAAGAGCATCTCCAATGCAAACATCACTTGAGGTTTTCAAGTCATTTTCAACCTATCCCTCTAATAGTAATAAATCTTTTGTTTAAATCGTTTAGCCTATTCTTAACACACACATACCAATTTATCAATAGGGTAATCAATAGGTTGGTTGAGATTATTATTTTCAGAACAAGAGAAATGACAAAAGATCACGGGTTTTTGGTTGTATGATCTTTTGAGATTATTATTTTCAGAGCAAAACAACGACAATTATTAACATTTTTGCATAACAATAATTTTGTTTATGCATGCTTTCAACAATTAGTATCTAATTTTATGAACATATGTGAAAGAACAAAAGTGATATTTATTTCTATTTATTTTTGCACGATGTGAGGCAGAAAAGATAAAAAATCTCGACGAGCAGCAATGGGTTTCGATTGTATGTTTTTGGCGGTAATCCTAAAAATAACGGAAAGTTTTCGACAAGCAATATTAGATATTTTTTATTTGTACAGTATGAAGTGACGGAACCAGGGGGTGTTCCGGGGGTCCCGGGACACCCATGAATTTTTGTCGCGTAGTGTTAATTTTGTTAAAAAGCCTCGATTTTTCTTAAATGCACTCGGTCCCTAAATGTTGTGTTTGTAATATTGTTCAATTTATATTAAGTGCATCTGGTCGTTTTGCGTCCTGGTTCCGTCCCTGACAGTATGGCCATGCTATCTTATTTACGTAGTGTTATGCTAATTAATAACTTTCATTTGTAGTGTGTTATTTTATTTATTTTAAATAAATTAAAAGATGGTTTTAAATTAATCGGTTTATGATTTTGTGTTATTTTATAGATAATAAAATATTAAAGCTGTACATAATTGACAAAATAAGACAAAAAATAGGCTATCGAGTTCCAACATTATTAGTGTCGTTTAGGAAAATCGTAAACTTATAGGAAAGTTGTTTAAGTGATTATTATTATGGATTAGACAAGTTAATAATCTTATCTAATACAATCTAGATTTAAAAATAATTATTTTGTTAAAATTGGATTGTATAACAAGCGGGAATATGCCCGCGCGCGTTGCGGTGGGACTTGTTTGTTCATTATTTTTTTTTAGTTAAATAAGTTTATAAAAATTTTTGGTTAAATAAGTTTGTAATTTGTAAATATTTTGAGGTCTTCGTATTTGAGTGTGTAAAGTTTCAACGGATTTATGTTTTTTATTAAAGTTTTGTTACAATATATTATAGATTTTGTCATTCAGGTTTTAACGGTAGTTAAAGTTGTTAGAATATATTATAGATTTTGTCATTTTATACTTGACAATTAGCCGTGCTTATCCATAACGTAAAAGAAAACCGTATACATATAATAATCGGTTTCTCATATTGGGCCTCAAGTAATTCATAAACCAAGCTAACCTACCAACCCATGCAAAAAACAGTTTTTTATTATGGGTATTGTATTTTAATAATTGTTTATTATTTTTGGACGGAATCTTTCTCCTATAATATATATAGTGGATATGTTAAATTAGCATCTTATTTTCTTACTAATATAATATTTTGAGGTTGTTATATTTACGAAAAACGACAAAGATAACTATTATCATTTTTTCAAAACAATTATTTTTTTGTTGACCGTTGATGTGTATTAGATATATTTTTTTAATTTATTAACAATAATGACTGAACTGATTGACTAAAAACACATTCGGGCAATTATAGTCTTATAATTTGTACCTAGGTTTAATGGTAAGTCTAGGTCGTCTATGAGAATTAGTTTGTGATTAAGAAAAAAACGCACACAAGGTAATTATGAGTGTCACGGGTCAAAATACCATAACTCAATAAAAGATGAAATCGACCAAATTGTAACCAATGATTTTAAAGCATTTGTCTAGAACTATGATCCCTATGCTAGCGAAGTGTTTAAATATTTGGATTAGTGATAGTAATACGCACAAAGTCTAAATCACACAAATCTCAAGTTAAGTGGTCATATCATGAACTTTGCATATATAATGGTTTTAAACATGAACCCTTTCATCCTATGATTATTACTAAAAACAAAGTCATCACGTTCTATTTTTGAGAAATATGATTTAGCCAATGCGTTCAAAAGAGCCACTACAAGAAAAAAATGGCTTTCGTGGCGACATTTTTTTGTCACTATTTAGATGAAGATATAATTTATGGTCATTATTAATAACTTTCATTTGTAGCGTGTAAAAAAATGGACTAAAATGTAAATGACGGACGAAAACGTAAAAAACCGGATGAAAAAAGATAAAAACAAGTTTAAGTAAAAAAAAGGTTAAATAGAAACCGGATAAAAACGAGTTTAAACCCGAGTTCGAGCCTATGCTGCCCTTTTTAATTCATTTTGAAAAATGAGGACTAACGATGCAAAAAATATTAATGGAGGGACTAATAGGCAAATATTATTTTAACACTTAACGGGTAAAACTAACGACGTTAGTGCTCAAGGATGATTAGTGCCAGAGGTCTGAGGACTTGGGGATGTTTAATGCCAAAGGTTTGAGATAGGGATGATTCTTGCGAAATTATACAAATCACATAGATGATTTTTGCAGCTTACTCTTAGATAAATTAAAAGATAGTTTTAAATTAATAGGTTTATGATTTTGTGTTATTTTACAGATAACTAGCTTAGAGACCCGTTGACACCGGGTAATATTTTAAAGAAGTAGATAAATGAGATGATAAGAAAATTGATAACTTAACCATGTTCCATTTAACATATGAAATAAAGAATGTGACAATGCGTCCATTATGCAATAAGCAAATACTCTTCTTACAAATAAAGTAACAAACGTCCAAGCTTGGGGGTCTCCAAAACAAATAGTCTTGAGTAGCAAAAGATGATCATGTGTGAGCGTCTATCGATGTTGAAACCCAACGTCCATGGCATGCACACCTAATAGTCCGTATATGATGTGAGTAAAAACAATAAGTCAAGAATTGAGAACATGAGAAAGATAAAAGGGACATGTGTATTTTACATACCTTTTTTAGTTTTAATCATAGACCTTCAAGTACTTCTTGACATTTGTTGTAGTTTTGGACATATTACCATCCTGATCACAAACAACAACCTTCAAACCTTGCTTGCTTTTTACTCTTGAAACAACAACGTACAGTTATCCATGTGTGAAAACAGGACGGGGCAAATACAAACCAACTTTAGAAAGTGATTGCCCTTGGCTTTTGTTGATTGTCATGGCAAAAGATACTGATATAGGATATTGTTTTTTGACAATCTTAATAGGCAAACGCTTATCTGACGGAGTAATCCTCAACCTTGGTATAATGACCTTTTTCCCAAAGTTTGTTCCGTTAATGATCCGCGCCTGAATAGAGGTTCTTGTTAATTTAAGTACTTGCAGCTGTATCCCATTACATAAACCATTTGATTGGTCAATATTTCTTAACAACATAATCGGTACACCCACTTTTAAAGCAAGCCTGTGGTTTGGAACACCTGAGAACTTCAGTCCATTGATAAATTCAGGCGAGAAAATGGACTGATCTACGACGGCACCACGCTCACTTTTATCCACGTTGTCGCAACTTAAGTAGACCATTTCTTCTCCTGGAAATTTGGCCAACAAATGATCATTTATGGTGTCGACCAATTCATTTGTGAGAGCAAGAATCGCCTTTTCTTGGAAGTACGCTGGATCATGTATGTTATCCAACATGTTTGGATAAGTAAAGTCAATAATAGATGCTATCGGGTCATCAACAACATCTATTAGAATTTCTTCCGGCATATCTATCGAAACCTCTCCTTTGTTTGGTCCTCCAAGCTTGCCGTCTCCCACATTCAATATCCATTCTGCAAATTCTCTTATCTCGCTAACATCTTCCGGGCGTGAACCCACAGTAAGCCTCATGTTCGCGGTTAGCTTAAGAACTTTGCAGTAATCCCATAGGTATGATTGCTTCAAAGAAGCACCAACAATGTCTTGCCGTGATCCTTTTGGAATGACAGGAATAACCTGCCTAAAATCTCTGCCAAACACCATCGTCATGTTTCCAAAAGGCTGATCACAAGGGTCATACCGGCTCGTACGAAGAATGTCTCTCAAAGACCGATCTAAGGCCTCAAAACAAAGCTTATTTGTCATCGGCGCTTCATCCCAAATAATAAGCTTACATTTTTTTAACATTGCTCCCAGATCACTTTGAGCACTTATTGAGCAAGTGGAGGTCTCATCAACGTTTATTGGAATATGAAACCTGGAGTGAACAGTTCGACCTCCCGACATTAACAAAGATGCAATACCGCTGGATGCAACGTTCAAAACTATATCACCTTTTCTTCTAATGCTGGCTGCAAGTGTTTTCCATAAAAACGTTTTACCAGTACCTCCGTAACCGTAAACAAAATAGATACCACCTGTTCCACTATCAAGGGAGTTCACAATGGTTTCATATACACCCTTCTATTCCATTGTCAATAAGGCTTACAAACGTTGGTATTTAGATTCCATCTCAACCGGTTTATAATCAGTCTCATCATATATAAACCGGTTTCCAAATTACCGTGGATTCACGTGGTTTTTAAAGAAATATGAAAATGAGATAATAAAAAAACAATGAACGTAAACATGTTTCATTAATATTTGAAAGAAACAATGAGATAATAGATGAATTATTTTAGATGAATTATTCGACAATCAATTGAGTTTGTAACAATAAAAATAACAAACATCGATGCCGTTGTCGTTTCCAAATTTGACGGTCTTGAATAGCAAATGACGTATGTGAGTGCTAATCAATTTGATAGCAATATGAAAATGAGATATTAAGAAAACAACAAACGTAAACGTGTTTCATTAATATATGAAATAAACATTGAGATACTACGGGAATTATAAGTGAATGAATACAGGTTGTAACAATCAGACTAATAAACGCCCATTTGCTACCCAAGCCAAATTTGATAGTCTTGAATAGCAAATAAAATATGTGAGCGTTAATCAATTTATTAGCCAATATCATTCCGTAAACACCTAATAGTCAATAGAAAATGTAAGCAAAAGTTTATGCATACTAAACTACTGAAAATAAAGAAAGTATACTCAACTAAAATCATAAAGTTATCCATGAGTGTTTTGACACAAATATTGAAATTCTTCGTGATCCAGGGCTGCACGGGGATTTTTTAAGTAATTATTTATTAAGGAGTTATGTGTGTTAATAAAGTAAAAAATGATATACAACATGTCTTAAGCAACAAATTTTAACAATTAGAACAAATAAAGAAATATTATAAGTTCAAAACTTTGAGACAAAGTTTGCCTAAATCTTTTTTCTCAACAATCGATAGAACATTATGAAGGCTTCATTGTTTGACCCTTTTTTTTATCAATAAAGGGTGTTTTTTAAGCTTATATGATGGCCTTATGAGTTATGCGCCTATATCATGTTTAAGAAGCTCATTAGCTCATTTGTAGTGCCACTTGAGCTCGTGAAATTAGATAAGCAATAAGGTCAAGTGAATAAGTTCATATCAAGTTGGAGAAGGTCATTAGCTCATTATAAGCAATAACTTCAATTAAAATTTTAGATTTTAAGCTCGTGCACACATTAGTTATTGATATGGTGTAACTTTACATACAAAGATAAAAGACATTTCAATATGAAATAAGAATTCTCTTTACATCTCTAACTTTGCATGCGTTTGTTGACTAATGGTACATAAGTAGACCAATCAAAATAAAAGCATCTTATCATGAACAAATCTAATACTATAAATGATTATTATGATTCTTACACGTAAACGCATATTGTAAAGTAAAGTTATTTAGTTAAGTGACAATAATTACCACTTCAACCCGTTCGACCATTCATTGTCTTATTATTCAAATTCTTTTTCATCATCACCAACATTAACAAAAACAACTCCTAACTCCTGAATGCATAAATAGATAATGAAAATAAACACTTTTATGATGGTGATGATCACTCTTGCCAATGATCATCACTCTTGCCCAAACTTTCAGAAACAACCTCCTACACAATTCTCAACCTCGGTATGATAACCTTTTTTTTCCAAAGTTTGTTCCGTTAATGATTTGTGCCTGAATAGAAGTTCTTGTTAATTTAAGAACTTGGAGTCTTGCCCCATTACATAATCCATTTTCTTGATCAATATTTCTCAACAAAATTATCGGGACTCCCCCTTTTAATGCAAGTCTATGGTTTTGAACACCTGATAACTTCAATTCATTGACAAATTCTTGTGAGAAAATGGATTGATCTATATCGGTGCCACGTTCAGTTTTATCGATGTTGTCGCAACTTAAGTAAACCATTTATTATCTTGGAAATTTCTCCAACAAATGATTGTTTATAGTGTCCACGACGTCATTCGTGGGAGCAAGAATGGCCTTTTCTTGGAAGTATGACGGATCATTTATGTTATCCAAAATGTTTGGATAAGTAAACTCAATAATAGATGTTATCAGGTCATATGTAAAAGAATATACTAATTTGGGGAATAAAAGTCAAACTAAATGTAAGTTGTTGATAAGAGTATAGGTAAAGTTAAAAATGGTATAAAACATGTCATTTATGTAGGTGTACATATGTGTTGAACATTGATCATAAACTTTGAATTACTTTTTTTATAAACAACGTTTGTAGCACTTTTCGACATATGCATCACAAATGTAAATCGATAAATATTCAAATATGTTAACACGCTTTTAGTCTAAGAATAGTGAAATGGTTGTGAACACCAAAGGGGATGTCTAAAATCCAATAAAATGCTCTTGCGGAGGAGGAACTATGATACAAATTCTGCTTAGAAATTGGTCATGACCTTGATTCTTTAAGTTACATTGTTTGCCTTAGACATGGCCTTTGATTACGGACCCATGAATTACTTGAGACCAAGAACCACTTTAGGCAAGATCTTGTAATAATCAAAAGTATCCTTAATTAACATTACAAACTTTATTACTCAAGACCAAGAACCACTTT
Source organism: Artemisia annua (assembly GCA_014162995.1). Lineage (NCBI taxonomy): Eukaryota > Viridiplantae > Streptophyta > Magnoliopsida > Asterales > Asteraceae > Artemisia > Artemisia annua. The sequence continues at coordinate 33,646 of LBNU01005884.1, read as the reverse complement.
AGGCGAAAGACCTAAAGATGACAAACTTTATTGCACGTATTGAAGAAAAATGGCACAAAAAGAGATAACTACTGATTGAATTCCATTGTTAAATATGAATTTTGTTGTTGCAAACAAAAATTACTAACTTACCTTATACTCCATAACCCAATTTTAAAAAATGGCACAAAAAGACATGAGTTGAAAAGTACAGCCAAAGAGTAAGACATGAGTTAAAAAGGTGTTTTTTTGTTTTTTTAAAGGAATAGTAAATAATATATCAATGATACAATAAACAATCTGGTTTGCTAAGAAAATAAAGGTACATGTATTTTCTTCTACGGGTCATACTGACTCGTAAAATCATTTGGCCAGAAAATAATTTTATTTTCACCCATAAACTCTCAACCTTTTCAAATATTTGATCGATTTAAGCTTATTAGCTTACTGTCAAAATATTAACCGGCGTTGACCTTTTGTTTACATGGTGCTAAATGGTTACTTCAAATTAATGTTAAGCTTTACCTTAAATTATAACTTTAACTCGGATTAATGGTTTTTATGGTTCAATAATAAGGTTTACGTGAAATATTAATTGGATTATGACTCCTTCTGTTGCTATTCCAAATATATAAAGAAAATATGATCTTAAACATGCTTATATTTCCATCTTGCCCAACAAATTATTTTAAAGTTCTATGTTGCAATTAGAAAAGTTGATGGCACACACCAATAAACCTAACAATCGAACATATGATGAAGTAAAAAAGGTAGTGATGAGACGAAAAGTGTTACGCGTTTAGGGGGTCATTTAAGCCCTAATTCGTATAAATGTGATCAAATATTGCCCTAAATCGTTCCTTTTGTCATTTTAGGTACTTTTGAGAGGAATTCTGGAAAACATGCATATTCGGACGTTTTTGGAGTATAAAAGTGAAGAAAACGACAAAGTCTCAAAAGATGGTGATTTATAACCTGACGGCGTCAGAAGTCACAAG
>LBNU01005884.1:0-15312 GCA_014162995.1 Artemisia annua | reverse complement strand
ACCAAAAGACTTGCACAATTATAAACAATGATATCAACAAGTATATAATATGACAAGTATGTAAGTAAGTAAGTAAAAAGATAGAGATGGAAGGATGGCACCGTGAGACAAAAGATTTATAGTTGTTCGGCTACGAATCTCCTCTTCGTCCTACTCCACTCCCCGAGCACCTAACTCGGGAGTTTTCTTCACTATGTTAACAAGCTCCCTTATGGCGGAGAAAACCTTACACGACTTTTGCTTACACCAATTTACGACACTAAGCTAAATGTCGGGTCCTAATCCTAGCTAGAACCAATCTCACAACACACCACAACTTATCACTACTTCTTCACTACTTGTACACACCTCAACTTCTTCACTACTACACACCACTTCACTACTTCACTACTTAATCTTCTTCTCTACCCAATTTCTATTCACAACTAGCTCTCCTAGAACTACTTACTATAAACACAACACTACTTCACAAATGCTATACACAATATACACAACAAATACACAATACTTCTTAAACTTGAGGTTGAAGGAGTATTCTTCTCTTGCACTTTGGATGAGGATGGATGAGGAGGGATTGAATCACTTGAAACAAGGATTAATAATCAAATGATCAAAGGGTTTTAGAAGATGTTTAGTGAGATTTAGATCTGAAAATTTTCGTTCAAGAGGTGAGAAAAATACCAGGTTTTAGGTGGTATTTATAGGAGAAAATTTCTGACAAAATCTGACAGGGGAGCGTGGCCGGCCCCCTTAATTCATGGCCGGCCCCCTTAAAATTAATGGGGCCGCCCCTTATAATTAAGGGGGCCGCCCAGCTGTAACGGCCAGATTTTCTGTCTTTTAGTGGGGAAAGTTTATTTGGTGAAAAACTAACTGATTTTGGTTAAAAATTTGAATTTATATATTTAGTATGATTTAAACATTTTCTTTTATTACCAAAAGTGTTTTTCAAAAATATATAATATGTTTATATTATTAAATAAACTTTGTAATAATTAATTAAATACCCCTTTGATCATGAGACTTATCGGTAAAGGTAACCCTACATTTATTGTCACATATTTGACCTATACTAAGCAAGTTATATGTTAAGTTATCTACATGTTCAACATTTTCAATAGTTAGGGAGTCTTGAGAAATCGTACCTTTGCCTATGATCTTTCCACGACGATCACTACCAAAAATAACATTACCTCCATTGTATGCTTTGTATGTAAAGAATAGCTTGCGATTCCCCGTCATGTGTCTTGAGCACCCGCTATCCTTTACCCATTCATCGGGCTCCAAATTTATTCCTAGGCAAATTTCATTTGATGCTTGAGCAACGGAACTTTCTCCTTTGGTCTTTTTGTCTTCATCATCAAATCTTTTTCTTCGTGTTGTTTTCCTTTTATCTTGTGCTATTTGTCGCTTTTTAATGAGTCTTTTAAACTCTTTGACAACCTTTGCATATTCTTCGTCTTCACTTTCGGAACTAGAATCGTCATCGTCATCGTCACTAAGTTCCTTCTTGGTTGGCATCTCTATATAGTCTAATTGTTCATTCTTCTCATGGCTCATGTTGTTTTCGGCATCATTACCTACATATAAGACATTTGAACTAGTAGCACTTGTACTTATTTCAACTAAATATTTATCTACAATACTTTCTTTTGCTACTAACTCATGTGCAAATTTTTCTTTGGCTTGACATTTTTCTTGGTGATATTTTAAAAGATTTTTCCACATGTCGTTTGCCGTTTGACAAAAAAATATTCTTTCATATTCAACATTTGGTATAGCTTTGTATATAATAAATTTTGCCAAGTTATTTTGTTTTTCACAAGTAGTATTTATTGATTTAATATCACCAATTGAAATGACATGCCAAAGATTATAGTCTATTGATTTCACATAACTTTCGAATTGATTTTTCCATGTAAGAAAATTTTCATTTTCAAGAAATGGTTGTTTAAAAACAATTTTCCCTTCTAAATATTTTTCCATTTCCATAGATCGATTTCAAGTTTTAAAATACAATATATTTTAAAAATCTTGTTTGACGTGGCTCTTGATACCAATTGTGGAAAACTAGAAGGGGGGGTTGAATAGTTTTACGTCTTTTTAATTTACAAAAACTTTGTTTATGAAAACACCAATCCAAACTTTATGTGATATCAAAAGACTTGCACAATTATAAACAATGATATCAACAAGTATATAATATGACAAGTATGTAAGTAAGTAAGTAAAAAGATAGAGATGGAAGGATGGCACCGTGAGACAAAGGATTTATAGTGGTTCGGCTACGAATCTCCTCTTCGTCCTACTCCACTCCCCGAGCACCTAACTCGGGAGTTTTCTTCACTATGTCAACAAGCTCCCTTATGGCGGAGAAAACCTTACACGACTTTTGCTTACACCAATTTACGACACTAAGCTAAATGTCGGGTCCTAATCCTAGCTAGAACCAATCTCACAACACACCACAACTTATCACTACTTCTTCACTACTTGTACACACCTCAACTTCTTCACTACTACACACCACTTCACTACTTCACTACTTAATCTTCTTCTCTACCCAACTTCTATTCACAACTAGCTCTCCTAGAACTACTTACTATAAACACAACACTACTTCACAAATGCTATACACAATATACACAACAAATATACAATACTTCTTAAACTTGAGGTTGAAGGAGTATTCTTCTCTTGCACTTTGGATGAGGATGGATGAGGAGGGATTGAATCACTTGAAACAAGGATTAATAATCTAATGATCAAAGGGTTTTAGAAGATGTTTAGAGAGATTTAGATCTGAAAATTTTCGTGCAAGAGGTGAGAAAAATACCAGGTTTGAGGTGGTATTTATAGGAGAAAATTTCTGACAGAATCTGACAGGGGAGCGTGGCCGGCCCCCTTAATTCATGGCCGGCCCCCTTAAAATTAAGGGGGCCGCCCAGCTGTAACGGCCAGATTTTCTGTCTTTTAGTGGGGAAAGTTTATTTGGTGAAAAACTAACTGATTTTGGTTAAAAATTTGAATTTATATATTTAGTATGATTTAAACATTTTCTTTTATTACCAAAAGTGTTTTTCAAAAATATATAATATGTTTATATTATTAAATAAACTTTGTAATAATTAATTAAATACCCCTTTGATCATGAGATGTATTAAACACTTGTTTATGCATACCTTAAGTGATTAAGTTGGATAAATTGATATAAACTAGCTTAATACTTGTTTACGTAGTAATCTTACGTTTAATGATTTTACATTTTGTGATCATCAAAACGTAGAGATATCAAAAAATATAAATAATGTTTTTATGCATTATTTATGTCAACAAGTTTCTTTTAACACGACAATATGGAGCAAATTTAGTAAACGGGTTTATCATGTTTGTTCAAACATGCCCATTTATTTTATATCAAAGCATCGTTCTCGATATATGAGTATATTCGAGGCATTAACCATCTCATCGCATTTTTTTCTTTTCATCATTCAGATGTACTACTTAATATTGCGAAAAATGTGCTCGCATTTGCAAGAATCTCTTGCTTATGATGGTCAAATCTTTCTTTTTAATTTTTGACATACATTTAACGGATCTTTCACCGTTATATATTTTCTTTTTAATTCAGATCTAACACTGAAATTGTGAGACCGAACTCGCTTTTTTTTTTCTTTTTTTTAATGCAGTGTGAGGTGCATTCAATATTAGCGAGCTTTCAGAGAGTTACTCTCTTTCAATGGTAATCTATCTTTTAGATTTTACCAGATGTTTAACGAAACTTTTACCGTTAAAACATTCCCTTTTGAGGTCCCGTAAAGAAGAAGACGGGGGAATACCACCCTTGTGGCGCACTCTAGTAAAGAGGCCTTTGATTGGTTCTCCCATATTATAAGTCGTAAGATGAATCTTAGCACTAAAACAAAAATAAAGTGGAGCAGTAAAACAAAAATATTGCATGCTAGATGATATAAAGTGATGCAAAATATAGCATTCACGATATGACTGTTAAAATACTGGTAATACACGCCTTAGCATATTCTCTCTTTTTATCCATTCAAAATGCATCTAATTACTTGCTTCTGGAAGCAATAAGTTTATAAAATTTTGCAAAAAAATAACACTCTGTTGTTTAGGAGTAATAAAGTAATAACTGGTGGTAATAGAGATTTCAATTCTTACGTACAATAGGTAATGATTAAAATCACTGAAAAATATGATTTATTTGCCAATGATTTACAAAGTATATGTTTGATGGCTTTTTACGTCATGACTCTTTAAATAATTATATGCCAACAATATTCTTGTACTATAAAAGAAAGTTAAATATTTACCTCTTGTTTTGATCCATGAAAACAATAACCGGATAACATAATCGGATTCCAAACATATCTCTCTACCTTGAGATCATATCTTTTCGTTTAGCAAACATTTTATATATTACCATATTAAGATTCTTTTTTCATATATTAAAATAAAAACAGTGTTAATATACGCATAGGTCACAACTAAAAGAAACACTATTTATATGACAGTAGCACATATATAGTTTCATAAGAAGGATTTAATCCACATTAATTTATTAACAATGTACTAATAGTCATTCTCAGTATGTTGTGTATACTATATGTGGATCTCTATCATAACAAAAAGTAATGTATAAACTATGTGAATTGTTATATGTATCCACTGCTACACATTAATTATAATTAAGATAGTATATAATCGTAATTTTCTTTTTGTTTAATTGAATTATACAACTGTGTGTGACATTAAAGTAAATAACCAAGACATAAACAAATCCAATAAATAATTATAAGATTAATAACAATAAAAGTTAGTGATCTATATAAATCGAATTAGAACTTGAGGTTCCAATATTCTTTTTCAACATAACACAAATTTATGATTTTGATCTTTATAAAAAGACCATATTAGAACTTGAGGTTCTAATTATATATTTACATTTTTTTTTACTCATAACTTGTGGTTATGATATTTTTTCAGTCATAACATGAGGTTATGATTTTTTTTTTCTTTTCATATTGATTCTTGAAAGAACCATATTAGAACTTTGAGGTTCTAATTTTTTTTCCCTAACATAACATGAGGTTATGTTATTGATCAATTGATCAAACCATATTAGAACTTGAGGTTCTAATGTATTATCTCTCACATAACTTGAGTTATGTGATTTTGATTATGTTCATTGTAGTAGAACTTGAGGTTCATACTTTTTTTTTTTTAAACATAACGTAAGGTTATGATATTGTGATTCTCTTGAGGGAATAATAACTGAACTTGAGGTTCATTAAAAGAGATACAATAACTTGTATTCTTAATTTATTCATTGTAATAAAACTTGAGGTTTTATTATGAATAAATATGATCATAATTATAATCATAACATGAGGTTATGATACATTTTTTTTAGTCTCTTGAGGAGATCGTCATAGATCTTAAAGATCTTAACAAAATATAATACCCCGTAAAAAAAACTGTTGATATTCTTTACATAATTACTTATTTATTCAACACTGTTAATAATCACTGATGAAGTCAACCATATATCTTTGAATGAACAATGACCCTCTTAACTATTTAGCCGACTTCAATCCCATAGTTTTTATTCCACTTTTTATGTTTTTCATCTTTTATTAAAAAAAAATACTCTAGTATGTGAAAATATACTTTTTTCAAGCAAGGCAGCTTCTTGAATGGATTAAGTTAGATCGGTTCACTCAAGTTCTACAAATTNAAAAAAAAAACGGTACTATATTATTCTTTTTATGTCGAGAGTTTCATTCTGATAACGTATTGTAAATGTAATGAACAAGAATAAAGAATAAGAACACAAGAATGAGAGGATTAAGAGAATTCTTATTAAGGTGATCACAAGGGTTACGAATGTGTAGTACTTATAGTGTAAATAAGCACATGTTAAACCTTAATGGGCTAATGGGCTAAATGGTGAATATACATAAACCCATAATATTTACAACACTTTTAATTTACTCAATATTTCGATGTCCTTGAAAATTTTCTTGTATTTTGGACGGAGCCAAGTGAGACATAGGTCATAGGGTACTTCTATCAGATCCAGTGAGGCAATGACATCAATATATTAGCATATATTATAAACCCATTATATAGTTTTTGGCCCACCCAAATATAAAAGAGCTAAGTAGCTAACCCATCCAAATAAACATATAAGAAGTGTAGTGTCAAGTTATGGAATTTCAATCGCCAATGACAACAAAATAACTGACTAACTGAACTAGTTGCTTTTCATTAGTGACTAATGAAATATTTAAATGGGTGATGATCTTTAATTTAGCAATTCATTGTTGAGAAAAATATTGCACAAATTTTTAGTTTAGATTATTCTAATGAAATTATTTTTACATACGTACTCTTAAATTTTATACATTTTCCTCAATTCTTTTGCATTTGTTTTGGCCCACCCGGATGAAAGATCCTGGCTCGGTCACAGCCTTCGATGTTTATCTCGAAATATGAAAAATTAGTTATTAACTGTATGTTGTTGTTGGCAAAACTTTATTTATATAACTATCTTTTATTTGGAAACTAATACTCAGGGGCGGCTCAAGGCTTGTGGAAGCCTAAAGCAAAATACAAATATGAGGCATTTCCTATTTTTTTCATTTTTTTTTCTCTTTGCTTAATATTAGCTTTTCGATTTATTGGATTTATAGAACATCTAATTATCAAACCAAGAATACAATGAGAATCTAAGGGTGTGTTTAGTTGTTAGAAAATGAGAAGTTTCCCACAAAAGTAGAAATACACAGAAAACGCATTCAAAATGAGTAATTTTTGAAATTTCTCTACTAAAACAAATAACTAGTTTCTGCTATTATAACTATGATTTAGTGAACTTGGATTTAGAGTTCTTCAATTTTTTAAAGGTTCCCTGGATAAAGAAAATTTACTCCGTTCTCAAGAAACTAAAGAAAGAAAAGTAAGAAAACTTTTATACAACTAAACACACCCTAAGAGTTTATTGAAGATTGAGAAAAAATTATAAGAATTAGATAAACGCAAACTTCGCTTTATGACAATCTATAAGTAATGCTAAAGAACCGAACCAACAAAAACGAAGCTTTTTTTGTGTTTGTTAGTATTGGTTAACCGAACAAATGAGCTAATATGAAAACTTAAACAAACGAACATTGGTGTTCATGTTTGTTCGTTGAAAAATAGGTTATTTTTGTTCGTTCATCAAGACATTATTCATGAGTGATTCTTGAAATATTTAATTTGTTTACAGTATAAGCTAAAAGTAATTAGAATTTGTAGCATTAAATAAGCTCAATTCATCATTTTATAATAACAAAAAGATAAACTTGTTCGTGTTTCTTAAACTCAAATACGCAAACATCATTGATAATTTTAGCACTTTTAATAATATGGACCTTTATATATCGAAACCTCAAGATGATGCCCAAAAAAATATGTGATCGACTATATATTCATAAAGAGCGTTAGAAAATTGAGGGCCTCAAATTATTCGAAGACCTAAAACGATAGCTTTAGCAGCTTTACCGCTTAGCCAACCAGCTAATACTTTTGGTCACTCCCAGTCAAGGACGGACCTATTAAGGGGCTGGGACCCCCCCCCCCCCCCCCCACACACACACACACACAAATATTTGGGCTATTATTGTAAATATTTGGATATATAAGGGTAAATTTTATATAAATATTGTGTAGCCCTCCCTCAAAATGTTTGGCTTTCCTATTCTGCAAATGAAGAAATCTGAAAGACAAAATGGAATGGAGTGAGATATCTAGATGAAGAAGAAGGTGCGAATCTCTCTCATCTTTATTACTAATAATGCCAAAAGTTTAATTTAAAATTATAAATATTACACCCTCAGTCTCAAAATAATAGTCCATATTTTCTTTTCGGGTTGTCTCAACTTTCAAAATAATTGTCCACTTTTCTTTTTTAGTAAAAACTAAATATTTAGTGGAGGAATATTCTATTTGAGTGGTTGAAAATTAAAGTGACACCACTTTTATTAAACTATGTGAACTTTGTCTTCTGACAATAATTTTGAGACGGAGAGAGTAGTATAGAGTGACGTGTATAAGTAATAATCCATGTTAGTGCTTTCTATTTATAAGTAGGGCTGTAGTGTAATATTAGAGTGAAATGTCGTATATGTTACAAAACTTCCAAGTTTTATTTGTTTAAAGTTTTAAAAGACTATAAATTTAAAATAAACAAAACTTCCACAATATCATGATTTATATGTAACTATAGATTGACGTGTATAGGAGATTTTTTTTTTTTTTTTTCTTTTCGCAAAAGGGTATCGTTAAGGAAGTGGGATGACTTTTTCTTTGTGTTTTGGTTTAGTTTATATATTATTGACTTTCTAAAAAAAAGCTCTCATCCATTTCGGCCCCTCAAATAAAATTATTCAAGTTCCGTCGGTGTATAGTCATAATCATCGTGAGAAACGTTTCTCCATATTATCAAAACGCTTGCGTCACTCCAATTATTGATAAAGAAAATAAAGTAGTACTCGTACAGCCTTACTATAAAGATAACACATGGTAAAGTGTTACCACACATCAAACCAAAAGTGGCCCATTAACCATGTGTTCATTGTTGTGATATGATTATTGCCCACAAAATAATACATGTTGAAAGTGACATAAAATAAGAATATATTATTTCTTCTTATAAATTATTCTTACTTATTTATCGAATTCTGACAAGTGTCATAATTGATAGATTAAATGCAAAGAAAGGATGAATAAAAAATATATATATAACATTATTGTGTATATAAGAGGATTAGTAGGAGAATATGATAGGAGACTTTAGCAATGCTCCATAAAGCAAACAAGAAAAAGATATGACACAAAATTCAGTTTTTGTTCATATTGTTCACATCAAATTATTGTCCGGTCGTCCGGATCACCTTGTCCACATAAATGAAAAAGAAATAAAAAGGTAATCAACAAAAAGGTAATCAACTAAATTACAAAATGTAGCACTTTTTTTTTATTGCCGTTAGAATAAGCAAAAGATTATATGACGTTGCTTCTTTTAGGAATTACTATGAACTCATCATTTTCGTTCAATGGATTAAAAACAACTTTATAATTCCTCCAAATAGTAATAGATCAAAGATTTAATCAGTCAAGTGATTATCTATATTTCTTATAAAGAGGCTTTTTTATTTTTTTATTATTTTTTTTTTTGAAATCTTGGATTTTAGTTTGCTTAAATTATCTTTAAGTATTTTTTAAACTTGACAACTTTTCAGTTGTTTTACAACTTAAATTATATCTTTTTTTGAATAATTTCACACTTGACAACTTTTTAAAAACAAACACTATATTAATTTTTAAAAACGCATGTTTTGCATAAAGCGTCGAACCATAATCACGATTATGCAAGTACAATTATTTGTCACTATACACTATCGCTTTGCATGATTATTCGTGTAATTACTTTGAAATGTTACTAAACTAATAACTTTAAAGACTAATACCTTTATGTATGGATGTATATTTTGTGGAGGAGATGTGTGTGTCTGCCAAGCCTATGATAGAATATTCGTCACGACTGAGCAACTAAACGATTTAGATTTGTTTTGATATTGAAAAATTATTTTGTTTCTACTTCGTTAAGTGTTTGGTTGTGTGATTATGATAAGACGAATAATTGCTTAATGATAAAAATAAATCCTAATATCTTTCAGGATACAATTTCATAAATTCAATCTAAAGGTTTACTTGAGGACAAATAAAGTTCAAGTAGGGAGATATTTGATGACATCAAATAAGTACATTTTATTGATATCATTTATTTTATTTAATTGACTTGTTTTACTTTATTATGTATGAGAATCGGTGCTTGATTGTTTACTTTAGTGATTCTTAGGAAATAACAAGATGGAACTTGGCGATTCTGGACGAATTATGGAGCAAATTAATCAAGATGGAAAAGTCTACTGAAATCAAGGAAATACGCTGCATCATTCTAGACAGATGCGCCATACAATCATACTTAGATGAATTCGAAGACCATTGCTTGACTTTGAAGACTGCACCGCATGTGATTTTATCATGCGCCGCATATGAAACTTTGGTCAACGAAAAAGATCCAACTTGTTCTACTCCAGATACGCCGCATTACATTATTGACATACGGCGTATCACTACCAAGACTTCACCAGATACTGAAGGACATGCGCCGCATAAAGATTCAAGATACGCCGCATCTGAAGATGGTGTACGAAGATTTTAGAATATAATAATCTTGAACCCCACGCGAAGTTACCTCAATGCGCTGCATCTACTTAGTTGATGCGCCGCATCGTGCCCTCAGACAGAAACTATAAATACACCATCATTACCTACGAATTTTGTGTGCAACATAACCCTAAGGAGACGAATTCAGATGAAGAAGCAACACAAGACACACCCTAAACAAAGATCTTAGAGCAGAAAGAATGTCCTGCATGTATTTAATTCATTAAGTAGTTTTGTTTTATCTGTAATAGTAACCTTTAATCAATCAGGATTCATGGGCTTGTGGCCACCATACTGCTCCCCTTAAAATTGCTTTCCCATCGATTAAAGTTTATGATGAGGCGAAAAGTGTTACGCTTTTAGGGGGTCATTTAATCCCTAAATCATTATTTTATGATCAAATATTGCTTTAAATCGTTCCTTTTGTCATTTTAGGTACTTTCAGGAGGAATTATGGAAAACATTGCATTTTGGACGTTTTTGGAGCATAAAAGTGAAGAAAACGACAAAGTCTCAAATCATGTTGGAATTCCTACCTGACGGCGTCAGGCTTTGGATGCTGACGCCGTCACCTGAAGACAAAAGAGTGAGATTCAGACTCTACTAGACGACCAAGGAAGGATTCAAGATGTTTACACCTGACGGCGTCAGGTGTTGCAAGGTCCAGGCCGTCAGGTGTTAAGTTAAAGAGAGACGGCCCAGAAGGTTTTAAAGGCTGACGGCGTCAGAAGTAGATCTAGGTGATCCGACAACCCTAGACACGGCGAGTTAACGGCGTCAGGATTTATAACCTGACGCCGTCAGAATGTATTTTCTATATATACTTTAGGATTTTTCTTCATTAAAGTGTGTAACTTTTGGGAGAACTTTAGGGATAAACCCTAGGTCGAATTTTATGCCTTTTTCAAGGGTTTTTCACCCTTGTTTCATCCATGATTAATTAAAGATAAGTCTTCCATCAAATCATTCAATATGTCTATGTGTTGTGTGATTATATCTTATGCTTGTCTTTCAATTAACATGCTAGGCTAGGTTTCTCTTGTGTTTGCTTAGATCTAATGAAACCTAGCTATTGATTACTTGTTGTTGGTTTGTTATTGATTGTTTTGGGTGGGTGATATCGATGTTAGGCTTAAGAAAACTGGCTAACTTCCCATTTGATGACTTGTTTGAACGTCTTAAGAAACATGATCGGTGTGTTACTAGATTATTTTTTCTTGTTATTTTATTTTCATTGCATTAGTAGATATTTGGGTTAGTTGACTAGCAACTAATTCCGCCCACTCTTCCAAATACCCGAGATTTTTACTTGCTTTCCATAAAACATAAAAATACAAAAAGAATCATCTTTCACCCTTAGACCTAATTAGAGTAGTTTTCAATCCTAACGACACTATTCCCCGAGAGAACGATCAATCCCCCGGTACTTGCCACTTCACTATACTACATCGGTCAGGTACACTGCCTGGTGGGGATTGCAAGCTTCTCAAGATCCCTTGAGACGTAAAACCTACTGCGTAGGTCGCAAACCACGCATCAGTTTATATGATGTTTTTTTGGTGACTTGTATATGTGCATTGATAACCTCTGTGTCTAGCTGAGTTTTGCTTGGGCTGCCATACCCCCTCCTCACCTACTTAACTAGTGTCTAGATAAGTGGGATAGGCATAAGTGATCATTAAGAGTTTACTCGCCTATATTTAGGATCCAACGAGACAGATAAGATTACGATACTCATCATATAAAACTAGCAATAAAACAAGTGACAAGCAACTTAACCATAGGACAGGCCTTCTATTTGTTTCTATTATCTATCCGTGTACGTGTTTGCTATTCTATGATTCGTTCTCATTAGTTTTACTTTTATTGTTTAATCTACTAATCTGTGCTAGTCTCTCAGACTAAACCCCCTTCCATTAAATTAGGTTGTAAAACTAACTTAGAATATTAAAATATTGATTAGGTTAACTAGATATTACGTTCTACTCTTAGTGATCGATACTCTACTTACCACTATCTACATATTGATCGGGTACACTGCCCGTTAGTGTGTGTGTTATAGGATAAGTTGGCAATTATAAATTTAAAACTTGAATAGGCATAAACCCCTATATTACAACGTGACACACAGCACATCAAGTTTTTGGCGCCGCTGCCGGGGAGTGAATTGTTAATATCTGTTTATCTAGTAAGTATTTTAATTAGGTTTTCTAACTTTCTAGGTTTTTGTATATTTTAGATTCTAACCACTAACTTTGTTGCATATTAGTTAGATTGCATTCATTGTATAATTTGCATATTTACTATTTTTGTTTGTTTTTCTTTATTTTTGTAATTTTTAGTTTTTCTTTTATTTTATTTTTCTGCATCAACTGCTGTCGCTGCATTCTACTGATATAAACGATACGGTGCATCTATTATTTAGATGCGGCGTATGGCGTTTTAATTTTTATATACAGCGCGTTTAATAATTCTAATACGGCGTATCTATACCCAGATACGACGTATTATGTTTTTAATCAGAAATATTTTTAAACCTTAACCGACATACGGCGCATCTGTTTTACAGATACGGCGTATTTATTTATTTATTAAAAACAGTTTTCGAATTATTAAATAGAAGTGGCGCATCGATTTGCATCGATACGGCGCATTTTACTCTGAATAAAAAATCATGTATTTTGAAACGTAACGAAGATACGGCGTATTAGTTTTGCTATACGGCGCATTTAATTTTTATAAATATAATTGATTTTTGATAATTTTAAACATACGGCGTATTTACTTTATTGATACGGCGTATTGATTTTCTGAATAAAAGTCTGATTTATTTTTAACGAATTAGATACGGCGTATCCGAATTATAGGATACGGCGCATCGTCTGCAGATATCAGCATACTTTTATTTATCCCGAACGGAGAAAATTCTAATCAACTTTCCTGTATATTAGAAAGCTTTTACTTCGAAGCCTATTTGTTTTGTGTTTCGGGAATCGTAATTGATATTTTCCCAAGCTGGTTCGGAAGACCAAGAATCAAACATACAATCGACAAAATCGCATAAATTATGAGGTCGAAACTTTTATCAAAGAATTCAAGATCACTAATGAACTGTTGCTGAAAGAATAAGACAATATGATTAGAGAATTGGCAATTGAAGTTCACCAATTGTCAAAGGTGATTAAGAAAGTTTTGTTCCAAAGGCACAACGTAAAAAGAAGTACTTTGATAATTACATCGACGACGAGAATAACGAAGTTGTCGAGTTTGAACCAGAAATACTGGAATAGGAGCTGAAGATGAGTCTAACTTGAAGACTCTGGAATAAAGAAAAGTGCTCACCGAGAGACAACCCGGATTTATCTTTACTGTTTTTTGTCGAGTCTGTCAGACCTGTAGTCGATGCGGCGCATCTCCTTCCATAGATGCGGCGTATCAACTGCTCAGGTCATATCTTTTATTTTTCTTTCTGCATTTTATTTTTAGACTTTAAAACAATTCTGTCAGTTTATTTAATGCGGCGCATCCCTTGTTAAGGATGCGACGCATCTTATTTTCTTATTCGTACTAATTCTTGGCTCAATACGGCGCATCCCTTTTCATGGATGCTTATCGACTGACCTGATGAAATTTTTATTTTTATTTCTTAGGTTTTATTTTCTAGCTACTAATGAGTTATGCACAAGTTTGATTATCTTAAACTCAGGTTTGGAATTTTAGAATGATAGTATTTATAGGATTGCTCGCAAACACATAATGGAGGATCATACCGAGCAAATCCAAGGGAGTTTTTCCGTTCTAATTCTTTTTAACTTCCCGTTTTTAATTTTAGATACAAACAACGAGGACGTTGTTTAACTTAAGTGGGAGGATGGAGAATTAAAACGTTACTTGTCCTAAACTTTTCAAAAATATGCTTAATCTATGCTTAATATGTCAAAATTTTAAAAAAAATTAGCATGTTATTGTTTAGTCTAAATTACATAACCGCACACATAACCTTATTTTCAAAAATTGTGAGAACTTTTTCCACAAATCAATTTTAGTGTGGCCGGTGACTTGTAAACATTTTGGAACTTGGCTTATATACTATTTGAGTCCACCATAATGAATATTATTGATATAATTTGAGTGAACTTGTTCTAACTTGGTAAATTTACCNTAAGAAAGTTTTGTTCCAAAGGCACAACGTAAAAAGAAGTACTTTGATAATTACATCGACGACGAGAATAACGAAGTTGTCGAGTTTGAACCAGAAATACTGGAATAGGAGCTGAAGATGAGTCTAACTTGAAGACTCTGGAATAAAGAAAAGTGCTCACCGAGAGACAACCCGGATTTATCTTTACTGTTTTTTGTCGAGTCTGTCAGACCTGTAGTCGATGCGGCGCATCTCCTTCCATAGATGCGGCGTATCAACTGCTCAGGTCATATCTTTTATTTTTCTTTCTGCATTTTATTTTTAGACTTTAAAACATTTTGTCAGTTTATTTAATGCGGCGCATCCCTTGTTAAGGATGCGACGCATCTTATTTTCTTATTCGTACTAATTCTTGGCTCAATACGGCGCATCCCTTTTCATGGATGCTTATCGACTGACCTGATGAAATTTTTATTTTTATTTCTTAGGTTTTATTTTCTAGCTACTAATGAGTTATGCACAAGTTTGATTTTCTTAAACTCAGGTGTGGAATTTTAGAATGATAGTATTTATAGGATTGCTCGCAAACACATAATGGAGGATCATACCGAGCAAATCCAAGGGAGTTTTTCCGTTCTAATTCTTTTTAACTTCCCGTTTTTAATTTTAGATACAAACAACGAGGATGTTGTTTAACTTAAGTGGGAGGATGGAGAATTAAAACGTTACTTGTCCTAAACTTTTCAAAAATATGCTTAATCTATGCTTAATATGTCAAAATTTTAAAAAAAATTAGCATGTTATTGTTTAGTCTAAATTACATAACCGCACACATAACCTTATTTTCAAAAATTGTGAGAACTTTTTCCACAAAC
>LBNU01005883.1:108115-125966 GCA_014162995.1 Artemisia annua | reverse complement strand
GTGATAGGTTATGTCTTGCTTAATCTATTTTCTTGAGGTTGCTACGATTAATATAGGATTAGCTATCTTGGATTTATGTCGTCTTTCAAACCTTCTCATAGCTCTCTTATTCAAATAACAAGCAACCATTGGAAAGATGGAGGGAAGTGAGATTCATTCTTCATCTTTAACATGCAATGGCTCTTGGTTTATTTTCCTTGTGCTTTATACTGCTCAAGGATGAAAGATGGCTCAATCGGGAGATAATATGATATCGGTGTCACTTCAAGATGAAGAACGAAGCTACGTGAGTAACTTTATCTAAGAGTTATGATTGAATTATTTAAAGTTGACAGAATTTGACGTACAATAGCTAGGAGATTATTCTGCACGACTGCACGTTTTGTTAATGATTCAGGTATTTACAAAATACATTGCCAAATCCCTGTTATTGCTGATTGTGATAGAACGAAGACTGTATAACCAAATTAAATACGATGAATCTAAACCAAGTTTATTGTCAAATGTTTAAAACGTGTATTTTCATGTTTATAATTTGTCACAAAGTTATATATTGACACTTAGAAACTCCATATAGAATTTGAAGCTGAAAAGTAGTCCATTTGGTCTTAGAAGCTACCTGAGGCGTATACTTGTCGTTAAAAAATATAAGATGATGTCTATACTTGTATGGTTAAAAACATTTATTCCGGAATCAACATAAATGTAAAGCATATAGGTGTGTGGTGATTTTGGTTCCTAGGTGATGAACTGATGACAAATGTATGTGTCACTCTGTGTGTTTGTTCTCTCGATACTATATTTACAGTGTCTTCATGGGGATTTCTTAATTTTGTCTACACTTGGTGGTATTATGAGTTACATTTTGTGTGTGCTTTCATACATTTGAGGGACGTCTATGATCTTTTTTTAGTAAAAGTCTGTACTTTCTGGAAGAAAATAATTAAAAACAAGTTAATTGAAATGCTAATAGAATTTTGTGTTAGATAAAGCCCATTATTGCGTATTTTATGCTTGTATGGCATCTTGCTCCTACTATTCTGTCTCTTAAACCACTTGTTGCAATTGCAATTAGTGCTGATAAGAAGCCAAGTTTTTTCCAGAATGCCTTGATAATGCAGTCTATGTACGTTATTACTTAAACACATTTAGGGGGTGTTTGGGATTGCAATTTCAAAACATATTACTAATAGCAGGCCTCAACCTTCTTTTTCAAAACGAGAAGGTTTGCCGATCGGTACTTCTGATGATTTGTGTTTTGCAAACGTAAGTAAACATATAATCTTCTTTATAATGCAATTAGAAACACCCTCTTACTTTTAAAAATAAAAAAGCTTCACCTTTGAATTGATTTGTGAACGATCCTATGTCTCCATATGTAGGTTGCTTTATGCGATTCCTCCAAGCTCAATGTACCATAAATTATTCATGTTTGTAATTAGTAAGATTCTGACAGTTTTTCAATGCTTCGAACGGTAGGCTAGCTTTTAGAAGAATTTCCAACAAATTTTCTCCAAGCAAGAGATCAGAGATGACCTTGAACTACCAAATATTTCGTACGAGTACCTCACAACGCATATTTAAGGCCCGATAAAGGTGAACACATAATTAACTTGTTCGCGAGTATACAATATTTAACCAATAATTTTGTCATAGCATCTTATCAACACAAATAAAACTAGTTAAATACTAGTACTAAAGAAATGTGATATGAAACAAGACATGTATGAACTGCGATATGAAACAAGACATTTAAAGAGCACATAGAGAAGCTAGAGGATGGGACTTTGGTTTGTGGCCGGTGTTTTCATTTAAGAAATCACAAAAATCCAAATGGATCAAAATCCCCTTGCTTCACCAACGAACCTAGTCCATCAGGACTCAGGTCTTCCAAAAAATCCATGCCAGATAAGTTTGAACCAGACATAGTTGTATCCAAGCTTTCATTTAAGAAATCACAAAAATCCGATGGCATCATGAAATTTGGAAGTGAGCTCATCATTTCACCACACTCTGACATTGGTGGTGGCGGTTTTGGTGTTGGGTTAGGGGATAACACTGGTTTAGCTATTCTAGAGGGGTCAAGAGTTTGCGGAACTATATCTTTTAGGCGATGCGTAGAAGGGGATTGGAATTTCGGGCTACTTGTGAGCATGTGAACAACTTCCTTGAAATCACTAGCACTAACATCATAAATTTTAGGTGGGGTTGGAGGCAATGGTGCAATGAAATGCTTAGTCATTGGTTTTTGTATGGCCTTATGTACCGAATGGAGAGAATTAAGGTACGACTGTCGGCTAGATTTTATTATCTTGTTCGAGTATTGTCGTTGATTCGAACAAGAAGAGGAAGACGAAGATGCAGTGTAAGAAAAAGTATTTTGATCCATTTTTATGGTGATGTTATATTTGTGATGCTCTTGGTTGATAAGGTTATATATATACCTTACTTAGCTTCTTATTGATTAAGTGCTTACACATTCATTAAAAAGATTTTGAATAGATACGAATTCTAGATATATCTTGAATATGATATAGAAAATTGGCTGCTAGCAACTTGATACTCATAAAACGATCGTTTTCAATGATTGAGATATTACTTGCATTACATTATCAAATTGTTTGATTAATTGCCTGGCTGCTCCAGTATTTTCTAAGCCATACATAGTTTGTTTTTATTTTGTTAAACTAATAGATAAGATTATTCAACCAAACCAATCAAAGTATAATATCATAACATAACATCAATGAACTATAATAAACATGACGTACCACTTATGTCACTAAAGGAATTAGCACACCTAGCTAGTTGCTACAAGCTAAATCAAGGAGGTTGCAAACTTAATTACAATGGTAATCTTCAAACATATTGTTGGTTGCAAATTCAATTTATCCAATCTATTTTAGTATTTCACATCCTCGCAGTTCATATCGCTTCTCAGAATTTTTCTAGCCGGTAGATTTGAAGTTTCACATCCTCGCAGTTCATATCGCTTCTCAGAAATTTTCTAGCCGGTAGATTTGAAGTTTCACATCCTCGCAGTTCATATCGCTTCTTAGATTATTATTTTTTTTTTTCTAATGTGCAGTGACTTCATATCTAAAGCTTGTAGAAGTTTAATTATATGATGCATGAGGAGATCACACATTGAAATTTGAAGAGCTAATTATATTAATATTTGTGTTCAAATTTCTCTGGAAGAATGATTTATTTGGCTTCATATGAAATTTACTTTCAGTCACATGTTTATATGTTCACGACCAAAACCAATGTTTCAAACAATCACGTGATGAAATACAAGTTGATAGTCATGTCATGTCTGCGAATCTGGGATCCATCCAAATTAATAGTGCGAACTGCGAACCAAGTTGATAGATATTGGGACATAACATCTCGTCCAAGATATATTTAAATAAGATAAATTTATAACAAGAGTATGCAAATTGCCGAATGGAACAATATTGGGACATAACCTGTCGTTTTTAAGCTCACAACTGTAAGGAAATCAAGAACATTATCTCATTTCCGTTTGCAAAAAGCAAAATCTAAAACTAATTTTATCTCAGTTAACCTCAATAGATCAGTGGGATTTTATAGTAAGAATTTATAGTAAGGTTAAGAAACTACGTAGTATCTACTTTTTCATGTAGTAAAAGATAATCTTACGGTTCAAAAAATCTTAGAAAAAGTAAAGAAATTTAGTAAAAGTTTCAATTAGAGAAATGATTTGTGACTAAAGTCTATATTCTTTAATACGGGTCGAAATTTCTTTATTTGGTTAGCTTTATCTATGGCCAGATTTGGGCTTGAGAATAGGATTGGGATCCCTTCGTTTTCAATCTCCTTGAGAATATAACGATATGCATGGCCTCCTAGCTAGTAAAGTACCGAACACCCCATGGTTAGACTACGGGTATAATCGAGTAGAGTTTTTGTTGAGTAACGCTCGAGCTCAAACTCGACTTGAGCTTGTTCGAGCAGAGCTTTATAAAGCCTCAAGCTCGAGCTCGAGCCCAAAAGAAGAGCTTGAAATGTTTAACGAGTCGAGCTCGAGCTTATACAGGCTCGACTCGAGTTATTATCGAGTTTTTTATCTTTTAAGTAATACATGTTTATTAAATATTTTATGTATATTTTAAAGGTCTATATATAAAGTTATAAGTGTAACGCACTTTTTGAGTCGAGCTCGAGCCGAATTCAAATTTTATCTTGTATTTTAATTTTATTTGGCTTAAAGAAACACATCATTACAAATAATTCGAGTTCTTCAAGCCGAGCTCGAGCCTAATTCAAACTTTCTTGAGCCAAGCTCGAGCTTCACTCATGAAAGCTCGTTGAGCTATTGAGCCGAACTCGAGCCGAACAAAGTATTGTCGAGTCGAGCTCTGCTAAAGTTCGATTCGATTCGACTCGTTTACACCCTTATGTTGACTACTTGAAAAAGAATATGAACAGTAACAAAGAGTCAAAGAGCCAGCTGCAAATAACATCCATTGCGAAGGGTATTAGTGATGGATTTTGGCCGTCACCAACAATGATCTCGTTATTTTTAGACAGAAATTGGGTGAAGGTCATTTAAGAAAAGTGACGAAACTTTCTATGAAGATGCTCGTCGCAAAATGAGATTAAAACTTCTAATATCAAATAACGATGGTTTTCCATGTGAAATATGGATGGTTTTGCAACATACCATCAGGGATGGATTGTGATATAACTTTGGCCACGGATAAAAATAGTTTTACGAAACACTATTTCTAACCGAAGTACATCTTCTTCTGTTATTTTTTCTTTTGTGAAGTTTTACACGATTACGTCCTTCATTTCAACTTTTATTTTTAGGTCTGTGAGTTATAAGCGACTAATTTCATAATCACGCTTTTTCTGATATCAAACCAACTAATTAATTCCAAAAAATTCCATTTGGTCTCACGGAAGTAATTTATCATAATCTTCCTGCATTTACGAAAAATTTTCAATCATTTTTCTACACTTGTAATCACATTGATGTAGTTACTGTTAATATTTCAAATGAGGATCCTAAATTAAGCAGGTGAGTATATCCAGTTGAGAGATACAATGTTAGTAACTAAAGGTTTATAAGCTAAAGAAATTTGTATCATCTTTTTCAACGGTTGAATTGGATTAGAAGACTAACAAGAGCTAGGAAAACAACTACAAGAGAATAGATAAAGTGTTACATGGGTTAGAAAACCACTATATCCATTTAAAGGATGCATTACGAAGCCAATTGGAATCGAACTACAAGTGAAAGACTTTGCGTTATAAAGAATGAGGCTTCTATTTGATCTAGTGGAAGCGATGTATCATACCTATATACCGCCATAGGATCCAAAGGGTTGAATGGGCGCGCGAGATTCAAACATGATGAAGATGTTGGGAGGCACATTTAAGCGACTTGAAAGGGTGAACACATAACTGAGATTGTCGAAAAAGACATTGATGATACTCCACCACTTTAAAACCTTAGACCACATGGTCTAATTAGCAACTGAACAATTTACCAAGATATGATCTTTCGTCTCTAGATCATCATCACAAACCGGACTACGAACCGAACTAGGTCGACCCTCTAATGTCAAGGTTAGTCTTAATAGGGATTCTTTTATTTTTCAGTTGTCCAAGAAGAGATGATGACTTTATTTGGCGCTAGTTTATTCCATCTGTTGTTTCGATGAGCTTATTAGATGATGAGGAGACAATAGGCGATCTCATGCTCTTAGCCGTGAAAGATCCTGAATTGTCTATCACACATTCCCCAATGATCGAGTTCGATATTTGTATTGATCGATAGTACTACAAACAACTAAAACTTCTTATATACCTTAAAAAAATAATAAATAAAATCCAGAAACTAGCAAGAAGCTAAAAAAATTACAATGGTGTTTTTAGCCAATCATGTCAAGCTAAACATATAGAACTTCTACTTTGTAACTAAGAAAATGAATTAAGTCTAATGTTATCAAATAAGTCACATTTTCGCAAATTTTGAGAATTGAATGTAACTGAATTTCTAAATTTCCAGATAGTCCACCAAGTAACTGCCATGATCACCTGGATACGAGTCTTCTTATCCTTTGTTAACCACATATTATCTATCCATGTTGTCCATTCTGACGACGAAATAATGTTTGGGAAATGCAAGTCACGCCAAACCTCAATTAACCGCCTAATACCCGACGCCACTTCACACATATAAAATAAATGATCATTTGATTCCACATTGTTCGAGCATAGAGGGCACGTTATAGATTGAATATCCAATCCTCATTTCGAAAGATTTAGATGAATAGGGAGACGATCCAACCTAAATCTCCATAGGAAAATGTTCACCTTTCTAGGAATACATTTGCACCATATTGTAGGAGATTCAAGTGTTGGAAAAATGATATCGTCAATGTGGTGTCTTGTGTCTTTAACCGTGAACGTGCCATCACATCCAATGTTCCAACGCAACTCATCTTGGCCTTCAAAGCTCGGTACTTGCTCCAACTCAGTCGTCAAGCATGCTAGGGAATCAAGATTTCGGCCTGAGATAATTGATCTTATCCATTTGAAGTTCCATTCACCATTTACAAACCGATCAATAACTATACAATTAGGTTCAGGATCCAATCTAAATAATCTATTATAATGATAGGCAAATGGTGTATCACCACTCCAGTTGTCCTTCCAAAATCGTACCTTCGTACCACAAGCCAATTTATAATGCAAGGTATGTTTTGGAACAATGCCGTTTGAGTGTCGTTGGTTAATGGAGCCAACAATTTTTGACCAAACACCATTACTTTTAGATCTATTTTGATCGAAACCTACTTCTGGAGAAGAGCAAGGTTGAAAGCCTTCAAGCTTCCAATGCCCAGCCCCCCCCCTTTTTCGAGAGAAGCTAACACAGTTTCCCACTTGATCCAAATCATCATTTTCGAATCTAGTTCCCCACCCCAAAGAAATTTGGCTCGTAACCTTTCAATATCTGATAGAGTACTCTCTAGAACTTTAAATGATGACATGTAATAAATCCCTATGCTCCCTAAAACCGCCTTAACAAGAGTTGATCAACCTCCTATTGAGAGTAACTTGACCTTCCATTTCGATAGCCATGATTTGAATTTTTCAATGAATCTTTGCCAGTGACTTAAATGACTCATATTGGATCCAATTGGAAGTCCAAGATATGTGAATGGAAGGAATCCCGACATGTAACCAGTTAATCGTGCCATATCCTCTACCTCTTCGTTAGAGACCCCAACACCATAAACGTTTGATTTATTGATATTAATGCGTAGACCTAATGCCAAGTAGAAAACATTTAGAAAAGAAGAATATTATCTATTTGAACTCGGTTCCACTCGATCACTAACACAACACATCCGCATAGAAAAAATGAGACACCTGAATACTTGGATTACCGACCTGAACTCCACGAATTAGATTATTATGCAAGGCATCTTTTAGCGCGATGTGGAGACCCTCCATAATAAGGATGAAGAGGAAAGGAGACAATGGATCTCCTTGGCGATGTCCTCTTTTTAAAGAGAATTCTATTGTTCGACTACCGTTTATAAGAATAGACGTCCGGGCAGATTTTAAGCACTCGGAAATCCAACCACGCCACTTTTGGCCGAACCCACAATGCTCAAGGACATAATCCAAGTAGTTCCAATTTACAGAGTCGTATGCCTTTTCGAAATCGACTTTAAAGATCATCAACTTCTTTTTTTGATGTTTAAACCAATCAATCGTCTCACTTAATATCAAAGGACCATCAAGGATTACTGTATAACCTAAACGGATCATTTCAATAAAGTGAGGAATTTGAATTTATTTAGAAACATTTTTTTTTTTATAAATGACCAAAATACTATCTCTATGTTAAAACTCATTTTCCCCCCAATTTTCATCAATCTTTTCTCTCAAAAGGGAACTAGATTTATTTATTTATTTATTTATTTATTTATTTATTTATTTATTTATTTATTATTATTATTATTATTATTATTATTATTATTATTATTATTATTATTATTATTATTATTATTATTATTATTATTATTTAATGTCTATGCTGTAAATTTTTTTATGTCTTGTTGGTATCATGTATGGTGTTTATTTGTCTATCCATCTTCTCGCCGATACCCCACTATCATTACATGAAACTGTTTGCTATTACCTAAAGTTATTCCAACCTAAAATTTTTGAAATGGTGAAATATATTAATGAAAACAACCAATATACACATAAAAGAAACATCTTATTGTACTATGACAACCCATAGCTACCAATAAAAGCTCTCAACAAATTAAAAACATTCGATTACAAATTGGAATCCGTGAAGTTAGTGTCATCGAAAACGTATAATCAAAAAATATTGCTTATCAGAAATTTTACTAGTTATAATACCCGTGCACGCACGGGTTTTTTCAAAAAAATTTAATTATATATAGCATTATCGTTTAAAAACAGAAAATCTTACGTATATTTTGAAAAGTTTAGAGTATCAACATGTGCGAAAGTAAGAAAAATAATTAGCAGAAATTGTAAATATAACCGTGGCATCGACCTTGTATTTGATTCTTGAGCGTGTCTCCTGATAATGTTATTGGGCCAAAGATTATTTGATCACATGGGTTTACACATAAATCAAATTTATTTTAACTTTTTTATTTACTATATGAATATATAAGAATTTACCCGTGAAAATTATAATATAAGTACAACTAATAAGTATGCACGAGTTTTTCATTATGTATTAATATCAATTAATATTTTGTAAAACTTTTATTGGATAAAGATTTAATTTTGTTTAGCTGACATAGATGTTAATGTTGAGGTTAATGTTGTTTTGTTTAACTTCAACTATTGATATCATGTTGTACAAAATGTGCGAGTTTAGTAGCACATAATGAGCGTTGATGGAGTTAAAATATATTGCGTAAAGTTTTTAAAAAATGTTTTTCGGGATATCCGTATATAAACTTTAAATAATAATTACATGAGTCGTTATAAGTACAATCGCGTATATTTATTTTCATATCACAGCAACTCGTACTTACCATTTGATATTTATATTACCGTTAATAATAATTTAACTGTATTTAATAATCAAACCCGTGTACGTATAGATTAAACTTTTAAATAGGATAATATGAGTTCTTATTTATATTTAACGTACATAGTGAAAAGATATTTTAATAGATGAAAGTTTGAAACTAATATTTATTTTAAAAGTATTTAACGTATATTAAAACTAATTCGTTCATTTATAAATTTTGTAAGTTTAATGGATAAAAGTCTCAAATCAATACTAATACTCATGTAATTGTAAACAAAGTTCATATTATAAAGTGTTAGGGTATAAAGTGTAAGGGGTTATTTGTTTATTATTTAAAGTTATAAAAAAATATGGAGATTTATAATTTTACATTAAACTTCATATAATATATTTACAATTCAACCACTAATGTTTTATTAATTACTTCCTCTTTTTTTAAGTTTTTATTTTTATTGATTTGACACCTATATTTTTATGTGTTTTTTTTTCTCAATTAAATTCTCCACCAAATTTATTAAAGTTTGACCAAAATCGATTCAATTTTGACTTTTTATTGGCCAATTATATTGCTCGATTTCGCCTATGTGTCAAAATCGAGCATTCCTATTGGTCCAATTGTTTTTCCACTAAGATTGTTTTGTCAAAAAAACTCCGAAATGATGTAATTCTTTTATTATATAAAAGATTAACAGGATATCCATCGCTGCAACACACGAATGCCCTGCTAGTATAAAGTAAATCACAAAAAATAAAAGAATATAAATTAAACACTATGAAAGGGTTTCGGGACTAAGAAGAAGCGAAGAACACCAAGAAAGTGTATTAGGTGACAAAGTGAAACCCAATGGACTCATGATTGCACCACCGGGTTGATGATAATCATAATCCGCAGGCTTTCCTGACAAATCTAACTCACTAGAAGTTGACGTAAACCTAGTGGTTTGTAATGTTTCATTCAATAGGTTACAAAAATCTGGCGACATGATGAAGTCCGATAGCGGGCTCATTATTCCTCCACCTTCTATTGGTGTTTGCATGGGAAATAAGGATGGTTTTGGTATTGCAGAGAGCACAAGAGGTGGTGGAGCAATGTCTTTAAGGCGTCGAGCGGATGGGTATTGAAATTCTGGCGTGCTTGTGAGCACGCGAACTGCTTCCTTGAAATTGGATGAATCAATATTGTAAATTTTAGGAGGTGTGCGTGGCAATGGTGCAATGAAATGCTTGGTGGTTGGTTTTTGAATGGGCTTACTACGTACCGAATGGAGGGAGTTAAGGTATGATGGTTGGCTCGACTTGGTTGTCTGTTTTTGGTACGAGGATGAAGTGTAGGAAAAAGTTATTTGATCCATTTTTATGGTAAGAGGTTTGTGTCAGTTTTGTTTAAGATGGTTTGGATGGTTGTATCTATATATAGAGGTGATTAGCATGTTGGCTAATTAAGCTGTGCATTACTTTTTAAACATTTTTTTTAATAATAAAATTAATGTAATCTGAGGTTGTTTTTTTTTTTTTTTTTTTTTTAAATTATTATTATTATATTAACTGAACAGGATAAACTTTTTGTTAGAGAATATACATGTTTCACTATAAAATAGATAATAATAACACAACAGCTTGATTCAAAAATTTTGATATAGAATAGACATGTCTCAGTGTGTCACACTAATAAAAGTTATTTTTAGTTTTCTCCTAGGGCTTTTTTACTATGCTATTATAGACCAAGATAGATCTAGTTGATTTATTTTTGATTTATTTTCATGGTAATATTACACAATTCAAGTCATGGTCAAATGACATATGTTGACCAATTTTTCTCTTAGTACTTTGTTCTTTCCAAACATTTACCGTTTTCTAAAGCCAATGGGTGTCTTTTAAACTTTGCAATTATCGCTCCAAATTATATAAGTCTTAAACTCGAACCAACCAAAATTTCTTCTATTCAAAAGTAATATCAGGATAGCCGCGCGTTCCAGAGGCAGGTATTCTGTGATTAAAGTTTAGACGTTAACAAAATAACAATGACGAACTGATTAACGGGAGAAAAAAATGATCTCAGTCCGACCCAGTTCACTCATTTTTACCGGTTCCGACTGGTACTCTCCGTTTCAATTTTGAACAGCTTTTATCTGCGAGCCTAACCGATGGCGACTACGGATTCTGGTTGAACCCGTTGGTCCAATCCAGTTTTCAAAATCATATGTCTCGGCAACTTGTTAGCATATAAATTATACAAATTTTATGTGTTTTATTTGTTTATACAATGTGTATAATGACATGTATTTTTTTTTTTTTTTTTTTTATCATAAAGTTGTTTTAGAAGTAATATTAATTAATGTGTTTAATGTTATATTCTTAATTTTAAGATTTTGATATGTATATTTAATTGATTTGTACCAAAAGCTTTATATGTTGTATATCTTAATTTTAAGATTTTTGATTGCATTTAATTGAGAAAGGGTGTTCTCTTCATTATATATAGTATAGATATAGATAATAGTATACTATAAATACTTGAAAGAAAAACAAAAGAAAACTCTACACCAAAGAATTACCATTTCAAGATACATTAAGATTTACTAACCATGTTGTTGGAACTTCGAAGAGCGAAAGACGCCATTAAGAAATAGTCATTAGTCATGCACCGACTATTTGCTAATGTACACACGCATGTAATTTTTTTATATCAACAATGGTTGTCACAGACTTACTTTCCAAGACATAAATATCCAGCCAATAAATAACTAAAGACTTTATCTCTTATTTAATTCGGTAAACACCAAGAATCATCACTACAAGATTCCAGCCCTTTTAGAAACGACCAGAAGTAGTTTCGAAAAGCTAAATAGCTTCTCTAAATGTCTTTAGGGAGGACGTGTCGTCTCTAAAAGCGTTGTCTTTAAAACCCGCTCACTAAATGTCTTTAACAATTACGATTAGGCTTTTAGCGACGACTAGTGAGATCCACTTCGTTTCATGGTCAAAGATTAAAAATAAAAAATAAAAAAATAAAAAAAATTAAAAAAATAAAAAAAAAAAAATAATGAAGAAGGAAAAAAACCTTTAATGACAACTGGCTCATCACTAAAAGGCTCCCTCTGAACGAGGGTTAATTTATAAATTTACTAACATTATTAACAATTAAATATTATTAAATTAAAAAATAAATTTTAAAAAAATTATAGACACATGCATGTGCGATGTCGTCTATATGGGGGAGGCCTGAGAGGCCATAAATTCATAAACTAACTTAATTTATGAAACTTAAATATATATCAATAGCGCTTTTATGATACCACATCTTTTAAATTACGTTAGTCAAATACGAAAGTATCGTTGTTCGTAGGTAGCGCTATCATATTCGAGACAATTGATCAAGTGATCAACTCAAGTAAATCAATGTATTCATATTCAATCATCGCATTTTCATTAATCTATATTGATAGCATAAATAAAGAACAATGTATTTTGAATTACACAAGTCATATACAAAAATTACTAAGCAAATGTGTTATCACATGCATTTGAGTTTATTCATGTGATCGATTCATGTATGTGAGATATCATAAATTCATAAACTAACTAAATTTATGAAACTTAAATGTGCATTGATAGCGCTTTTATGAAACATCTTTTGAATTACGTTAGTCAAACACAAAAGTATTGTTGTTCGTTGGCAATTGCTATCACATCTGACACTATTAATCAAGCGATTGTCTCAGGAGGTTCACCTTGTGGCCATGGAGGTTCACATGCATCGACTCTGGGCTATCCAAAAGAGTAGTCGCCTTGAGATTAGTTGGCTCGCAATGTCGAGTCGGAAACCAAGGTAAATAAAATAAATCAAGTGATCGACTCATGTGAACCAAGTGTTTATTGCGCTTTTACAAAAGTACATCTTTTGAAACTAAAATCTATATCGATAGCGCTTTTATGAAACTACATCTTTTGAATTACGTTAGTAATTTTTCCGATAAGGCTTTCAAGATTTAATTTGCATTCTCTATACTTTTTACTCATTATATTGTATTTTTTTATTAATTTTTTAGACATTCAACAGTAATTATACATTTAATTGTAATTTTTAAAATTTTATAATTTTTATGGATAAACACTTTTAGAGACGATGGCGTCATATCTAAAGGCTATAATGATTTTTTATTCAGTAATAACTTTAAACTAAATATTAAATTTTAATTAGAAAATCATTTATAGACGACGGCATCGTCGCTAAATGTTAATAGCATAATTAACCCAGTTAATCATCATAATTAGTCAGTTAATGAAGCGGGCATACCTTTAAAGACGACGATGTCGTCGCTAAAGGTTCAGCGGGAAATGCAAATCGATTTGACGGGCGAACTTTGGGGGTAGGCCTTTATACACGACGCCGTCATCGCTAAAAGTGACGTTGAAAGTCAAAGTCAAACGAAACTAGATCCTTCGTCATTTAGCTGCCTTTAGCGACTACATAGCATCGTCTCTGCAACTTGGAATAACAATCATTCAACTCTGCAACTTGGAATAATAAACTGAACTCTAACAATCTCTCTACAATTCAACTATTCATAAAGATTACACAACTAACAATCTACAAGAAACAATCCTCTCTAACAATCTAACAATCTAACAGCTGAACCATTCAGTTCGGTCATGTCCATATAGCAAACAATTCTCTCTACAATTCAACTATTTAACAATCCTAACATATAAAATAATAATCAAAACCCAATAACCATTCAACTATTTAACAATCTAACAAGGTTTGTGTAAGAAATAAGCAGTTTAGATACTTACAATGTTGTTTTGATTATCTTTTTGTATAAAGATTGAATCTTTTTATTGAATCAGTCGAATGGATGGATTTTGATTGAATCAGTCGATTGGGGACTTGGGGTGATTGGGTCTGTGATCAAATCAGTCGAATTAGTTTTGTGGATGGATTGATTTTGTTGTTGTTGGGTCTGAATTAGTCGAATGGAATCATGGAAGGATTTTGTTGTTGTTGTAATGTTGTTGTACGATGAGAGATGAGAGGCTGAGAGCAGATGGGAGGCGCAATTTTAAGTGAGTGGATAATAGGATAGGGTTTGTAATTTTAAGGATTATATATATATATATATATATAGGGAGGGGTTAAAATNTTAGTCGAATCAGTCGATTGGGGACTTGGGGTGATTGGGTCTGAGATCAAATCAGTCGAATTAGTTTTGTGGATGGATTGATTTTGTTGTTGTTGGGTCTGAATTAGTCGAATGGAATCATGGAAGGATTTTGTTGTTGTTGTAATGTTGTTGTACGATGAGAGATGAGAGGCTGAGAGCAGATGGGAGGCGCAATTTTAAGTGAGTGGATAATAGGATAGGGTTTGTAATTTTAAGGATTATATAATTTATATATATATTATAATATTAACAGGTCTTAACAGGTTTGACCTGTTAAGACACAAATAATTAACAGGTCTTAACAGGTCCAACCTGTTAAGGCACGAAACCTGTTAAGAACGGGTCGTGTCGTGTCGTGTTAACAGGTTTCGTGTCAAAATTGCCAGCCCTAACTTCTACAAAAGCTATCATTTCAACGGATACTTTAGGGGGGGGGGAATGGTTTGTATGAAATAAATTTAAAATTTGCTACAATAATTTCGTTGCTAAATAAGATGCTATAAAAAGGAATTTCATGGGATATTTTCAAATTTTTATTCACTAATGACACATTCAAAAAATACGTAGAAACAACGAGGAGTAAGTTGCTGGTACGTAAACGACGGGAGTTAGTGTTACTCAATTAGTGCGTATATAATTTATGAAAATCGTAAACAAGCCGTGAAAATTATACAGACATCCCTGAGGACAAAATTGGTGAACCATGTGGCACTCGTCACTGGTGTCAATTCCAGCCACCACAGTCATACACCATCATCACCTATATGTACCACCGCACAACGTCGTCATTGCCTAACAAATGTCACCATCATCACCACCTCATTTCATAGGATTTGACAATGCAAAAAATCATACATAGATTGAGAACTAGAGACATTTAATCTTAATTCTTTAATTAGAATAAAAAATAAAATACTAAAGCAAGTAGCTTGTAAAAGTTTACAAGCCAATATATAAGGCTATAAGCCATTGTTCTGAAACATAAACTATGACTAGATACTCCACGGTAGATACCTTCACACTCGTATGGGTATAATTCCATAAGTCAAACAATATCTGGAGACTAGCCGCCGGACATGGGTCCCAAATCGTGGGATAGGTGTGTCTTTAATGGCTAGCTGGTTGGCCCAAGTCTTCTTTGCATCTTGAGTTTCTCTTAAACTGAGAAAGCAAATCACATAAAAAGTCTTAAATTGAAAGAAAACCGAGAGCAAAGTAAAGTACATAACCGAACGAGAGAGAAGAATATGCATGCAATGTCATTGATCTAAGTAAAGAGCTAGCGTTAGCTCTTTGAGTTAGAACTAGTAATCTGATTGGTGTGCTAACCAAAACTTATAAATAAATCTATGAAAAATTAAAAGTACAATTTAGCCATCTAACTAAAATAACAAAAGAAGAAAAGCAAGGTCTAAATTACCAGATTGTGCGATTAGAACTGTTGTAGAATTTTACATTGATATATATGGTTCAGCAAAGGTATTTTGGTTATTCAAAATTTCACAATTTTTTTTTTTTTAGAAATAACACACTGTATACATATATTCTACACGTATACATGTCAGTGACGAGACTTGAACAACAAGATACTAACTGTGAGAGCTTCTCGCACCATCTCACATATACCACCAGAATACATGCGATTCAGCTCAAAATGTCCGATAGAACACCAGATGCTGCTATGCGAAAGAAAGAACAATTACAAGATCCACACAAAGCAAATAGATCAAATCTATAAATTAATCCAAGGACTGTCTCATATGTGGACCAGATCACTTAGAGAATGTTGTGTCACTTAAGAATGTGTTAGGCTGTGTTTGTTTTTTATTTTTTGCCTCTTAACAGCCTCTGAATGGGCACTGTGTCTGAATCGGTCAGACATTTTGACGTTCAGACCGTTTGTTTTTTATTTTCCGTTCAGACGCGTTCAGATGCAGTAAGATCTTAATGGTTTAGANGCGAAAATTATACAGACATCCCTGAGGACAAAATTGGTGAACCATGTGGCACTCGTCACTGGTGTCAATTCCAGCCACCACAGTCATACACCATCATCACCTATATGTACCACCGCACAACGTCGTCATTGCCTAACAAATGTCACCATCATCACCACTTCATTTCATAGGATTTGACAATGCAAAAAATCATACATAGATTGAGAACTAGAGACATTTAATATTAATTCTGTAATTAGAATAAAAAATAAAATACTAAAGCAAGTAGCTTGTAAAAGTTTACAAGCCAATATATAAGGCTATAAGCCATTGTTCTGAAACATAAACTATGACTAGATACTCCATGGTAGATACCTTCACACTTGTATGGGTATAATTCCATAAGTCAAACAATATCTGGAGGTAAACTCATTTCATTAATTAGTTGGTGGCTGGTTGGCCCAAGTCTTCTTTGCATCTTGAGTTTCTCTTAAACTGGGAAAGCAAATCACATAAAAAGTCTTAAACTGAAAGAAAACCGAGAGCAAAGTAAAGTACATAACCGAACGAGAGAGAAGAATATGCATGCAATGTCATTGATCTAAGTAAAGAGCTAGCGTTAGCTCTTTGAGTTAGAACTAGTAATCTGATTGGTGTGCTAACCAAAACTTATAAATAAATCTATGAAAAATTAAAAGTACAATTTAGCCATCTAACTAAAATAACAAAAGAAGAAAAGCAAGGTCTAAATTACCAGATTGTGCGATTAGAACTGTTGTAGAATTTTACATTGATATATATGGTTCAGCAAAGGTATTTTGGTTATTCAAAATTTCACAATTTTTTTTTAGAAATAACACACTGTATACATATATTCTACACGTATACATGTCAGTGACGAGACTTGAACAACAAGATACTAACTGTGAGAGCTTCTCGCACCATCTCACATATACCACCAGAATACATGCGATTCAGTTCAAAATGTCCAATAGAACACCAGATGCTGCTATGCGAAAGAAAGAACAATTACAAGATCCACACAAAGCAAATAGATCAAATCTATAAATTAATCCAAGGACTGTATCATATGTGTTAGAGAATGTTGTGTCACTTAAGAATGTGTTAGTATCTCGTAAAAGACTATATTTAAGAAGATTTTGTACTGAATTGAGGTTTATCCTAGCTAGAAAAAAAAAAGGTTATGTTCATTTTATATATTGAAAGAATGTGAGACTATTCCCTAGTGTCAACAGTTCAACAGAGTGTAACATTTCTTAATTTTTATGATATTTATATTAAAATTTCCGGTTGGATTAGTCTTCAACATTACTCCGTACACAGAAGATTAAGTGGTAGCCAAAGCAGGATTATATTACGATTATAACAACACTCAGCCTGGTGCTGAAAACCTCAAAGAAACCCACATTTTATATACTTAAGAACGTACCGAAACCATAGTAAAAGAATGTATTTAATGTCTTGAACAAGGTTATTTAACAAGAAGATTGTCTTTTACAAGCAGGGGCGGATCTAGTGTAGAGCACGGGTATGCAAGTGCATACCCTAAAATTCGACGGGTAGTGTAAAAAACATAGGGTGCATACCCTTCAAGGACCCTTCGAGGACCATTCGAGCAAAAGTGCATACCCTATTTTGAAATCCTAGTTCCGCCACTG
>LBNU01005883.1:62083-98735 GCA_014162995.1 Artemisia annua | reverse complement strand
AAAAAAAAAAAAAAAAAAAAAAAAAAAAAAAAAAAAAAAAAGTCGCCGTGTATATTTTTTTGCATATTTATTTTGTTGAATGAAATGAATTTGAGTTTGAACAAATTAAAGCCAAATTTTAGTTTTGTTGACCAGTAAGAATGCTCCATTTCACTCACATGAAAAAAAATTGAGCCATGTCATTGGCCCAGTTAAAAACTCCTCAAAGGTTTAATTGTTATTTTGTTTGTTTTCTTATTATATACTAGATGATTACTCGCGTATAGTGACGACAGTGTATAGTAACGTCACTTTGTATATGCGATTTGTTTATGTATACATGGATGAGGAGTAAATGAGAGTGGAGATAGATAGTGAATTAAATTGTAATGAAATATTTAAATTGCATTATCTTTTACAAGTAAATTTGTTTTAGTCTAACAATATTACTGTTTTTAAAAATTTTAAGTTTTAAGCGAATTTGTTTCCTCTTTATATGTAGTAATAAATATAGCTATTAGAGATGTGTTTGTCCCACAAGTATTGAAATTGTTATGAGTGCTTTAATTATTGTGTGTAATTTGTGTAACAAAAACTAGTTACCAACACAAATTGTACTTTAAGAATCTAATGTTATGTTACGTACACTACTCTTTATAACACTTAGACTAAGTGTATTAAGGCGGTACCACTAGATCGTCGAGATGTACCGACGCGTCCTCCTTGCTACACGAGTCCACAACCGACATGTTGCTCAAGGAGAAAATGGAGAAGAGGGTCGCTAAAGCGGCCGATTCGTTTCATATAAACCAAAACCCTATTTGGGGTGTTAAAAAAATAATAAAAACTACCTTTTTATTTAAAATCTTTACCACTTTAACACTATAAATACCAAATTCACTTCATCATTTTATATACAATTTCAAACCACTTTACTATAATCATTTCATCTCTATATAAATTGTCTCAAAAAACTTTTAAAATCAAAATTCCAAAATCCCAACGCCAACAAAACGTTCCAAACTGAACACTGGATCCCAATTTTCGTTTATCCGGTCTCTCACCACCAATTAAGTTTCAATCCGCAAGTTTCAATTATATATCACAACAACTACAACACCAATATTATCAAAATAGTATGTTCCATCCTTCATATAACCAACAACAACAACAAAAACAATCATTTACCAACAACAAGAACAACATTCGATGTATTGTCCACAATTTGACTCAACACCACTGTTTAATCAATCGATGGACCAACCTCAATCTTCTCAACGATTTTCTCCGGTTAACCCTCTAAATCTTGATGTAGATATGTTTTTTGGTATTCAATATTATTATATGGGTCAAGGTTCTGGTGGTCCTCAAGATTATTATATGAGACAAGGTTTGGATGGTCATCAACATTATTCTATGGGTCAAGGTCCATCTGAAACCGTTGAAGATGACTCTCCAGTCGATGAGGTGGCGCCTGTTAAAGCTAAGAAGATTACAAAACTGTGTCAAAAAGCCCAGACAACTGTAAACGCTACCTCATTAGAACTATGGACCCTGGCGGAAGACCTAGCGTTGTGTAAAGCGTGAATCACCACGTCAGAAAATAGCGTCAAACGAAACGCTCAAAAGAGTAGGGTTATCGGGGGAAGTGATGAATTACTTTGAGAATGAATAATGGAATCGACAAGAGGATACGATGCCATTTGTACCAAATGGAAAAATAGGCTTCGTCCTAAAATTGGTCAATTTTGTGCCATTTACGATAATGTTAAATTGAGTCACAAGAGTTGGTCATGTGACTTAACTGTGTACGAACAAACGTGTAAGGAATATCACATGACGTACACTCGGGACTTCACAATGACTGAGTATTGGAGACTTTTGAAGTACCATAGTAATTGGAGAGATGTTGAGATTCCAATATTTTAATAAACACAAAAAAGGGGGTTAAAAAATCCAAGACATCCGAAACCACCTCACATGGCACATTAGACTCAGCATATGGTGGTTTGAATCTGAACGAAGAAGCGGATGATTCTGAGTAAGAGGTTTGGGAAATGCGAACAATGGTTTGAGACGAAGCTAAGAAGAAATGATCATCCTCCTCCGTTCCTTAAGAATCTTCAACTGCTACCGGAGGTATTTTTGATAAGACATCCGATAAATGGAAAAGCATCAAAGCGGCTAGTTAGGGCAAAAAGAAAGAAACGCGGATTCTAAAATAACGTTGAAGAATTGGCAATTGAAACTCCAAGAAGAGGTATGTCGGGAGCAAGTGGAGTCGGAAAGACAGAGACTTGCAAACCAGAGAGAAGAACTTGCACTGCAACGTGAACTGCTTGAACTTCAATGAGAGAAGAAAATGGACAACGACATCCTCCTCTATAATTCACGCATCAATGAGACTTTGCCCGAATTGCAAACACAAAAGTTGTTGGAGGTGAAGCAACACATAAATGAGAAATATAGTTTAAATTATTAGTTTAAGTTTTTAACTTTTATTGTAATGTTTATAATTTTATTAGTTATTATGTAATGTTTTTTTTATTAATAATGATATTTAATTTTATTGTTAAAAAAAGTTGAAAATGAAAAAAATAATAAAAAAAAATGAAGATGTCGATCTTCTTATTACACCAAGTTAGTAATAAAATAGTACAAAGGAGAAAAAGTTAAGATGACGAGAGGATGTCGGTATCTTGATGGTCCTTATTACACAATAGTCTTAAGTCTTAACAACTCATACGTTTTTTTGGTTATAACAATTTTGTGTGCAAGCTTGAGTTTTGACGTTATAATTTTGTCGCCAGTTTAACCATCATATATTATATAGAATTGATTTACACACTCCTAATTTTTATTGTAACATTGATTGATATGCATTAAACACTTGTATTGTATTATAAACTATTTTAACTAATTTTACATTGAATCATCCTAACAAAAATATAAAATTATAAAATGTGCAAATCACTTTCCATGTACTATTATTAATAGAGCGCTTTTACTCTTTTAGGTGTCATGGATTAAATGGATTTGACTTATACATATTGAAAATAATGATTATTTATTTATTTTATTTTTTTAAAAGGCAACATATATTATGGGATAAAACCCAAGAAACAAATTTATAAGGACGATCAATTAATTATAAAATAGCAAACACTCATGCAACTTTTGTATGTGGAAGCTTTAAGTGCCCAAAACGTCATATTTGCTTAATGGGTTCGTCAAACTACCATCAAGCACTACAATGAAAAATCGTCACAAAACTTAATTGGTTGGACTATATTAATTACGAATAAAAATATTTCGTAACATTAACTTTCTAACATGGGGCCCTTATACGCATTAAAAACGCTCTAAAATTAAATTGTACATCAAAATACCATGAGAATACATATTCCGTTGGTCTTTAATGCACCTCAGAGTTTTCTTGACATAAATTTATAACCCACATTTACTTTACTTTCAGACCAATATTTAATATATGCTCCGTAGTCTACTAATGAAGAATCATTTCGGAATCATTACATATTTGCATTTCAAGTTCTAAAATTACGTTCATGCTAGGAATAAAAAACACATAACATGTTTTTGAAATGTTACAAGACGGAATGCAAAAAACGAAAAAAGATGTTGTGAAATGGATGTTGCATTTTTGTGTTAAAAGATTCAGAATTTAGCCTTTTTACCTATAGTAAAAAAGACCAAAAACAACAAACTTAAGGTTAGCTTCTACTTCAAGAATATGTTTGGTAATGATTTAAGTACTTATGGTCAAAATAAGACTTCACTAGAAGTTTTATTGTTCAAGTTGCCACCCCTTTTGAGTAAAGGTCTAAGGGTGGTGGCAATGTTGCCTAACAAATACTAAAAATAATTTGTAATGAACCAATAAAATCAATCCAACACAATTCATGCCTCATCATGCCTAACCATGCTTTTTTAGTGGCAATCCATGCCTCAACACATTTATTGTCAAACGGTCAAAATAGTTAATGATTTCAAACATACCGAATCGGTATAAAATACCGAATGGCTTGCCGAATTCATCATGCCGAATGGGTGGTATTGGGGATACCGAGTGATGCCGATGATGCCGAAGGCCATACCGATTGGGTTGCCACCACCCTAAAAGCTGTAAATTTAGTTATCATTATCATTTCTTTATCTATAAATAAGAAGGGTATAAACACGTTTGTAATTCCAAAAAAGATTAAAAAAGACGAAAAAATTTGGTAGAAGCTAAGAGCGAAACAAGTTAACCTTGATATCCCTTGCATGGGTCATCTACTGCTTCACCGTTCTTGCGTATATATTTAAGAAAAATAATAAGATGATTACTCATATGACTAATTATATGTTTAATCTATTCAATACGTACCCCATTTTTTTTTTAAGAAGCAAACCTATTATTATGAGGCATCAACCAAAAAGTAGAGGCGAAAAATACACCCAAAACATGGACTCCAAGAAGGGATACCTTAGAAAATTAAAACTACAAAATGTAAAACCAAAGAACCCACACGACCTAAAAGAAGATAGGCTAGAAACAAATAAAGAAACACCACAACAACAAAAGTTAGCCCAAAGAAGACTCAGAAGAAGCACCAAGACTCGAATCCCAACTTGATCAGTCGAAACCAATTCTCGAGCATCTATTGGAGATCCAAAGGAGAGACATAATTTTAATACTCTGGAACACATCAACTTCCTTAATCGTTTGTCTATCCTCCACATGAGCATGAACAATGTTGTTTCGCCATTTCCAAATAGCCCACACAGCAACCAAACACACACCGTG
The DNA here is from genome assembly GCA_014162995.1 of Artemisia annua. NCBI lineage: Eukaryota > Viridiplantae > Streptophyta > Magnoliopsida > Asterales > Asteraceae > Artemisia > Artemisia annua. The sequence continues at coordinate 93,949 of LBNU01005883.1, read as the reverse complement.
GAAATATTCCTCCACTTGTTGTTTATGAACGTTTTAGAACCCCCAACCAAGTCTTTAATAGATGTACATAAAGGTTGCCAAGGATTTCGCCATCAAGCACAAATCGTCTCCCATACACGTACCACTTTCCGACAATTTACCAGCATATGTAGGAGGTCCTCAATATAGTCATCACATGGTGGACATAGGATCACGAGTAATCCTCCACCTACGACATTCACCTCCTTAAGCACCCAAGAATTTCACGTAAAAACTGGCTCACTATTGTCTGGATTTAAGAACAGGGGGTCAATAATTTTTTACAACATATTAACATTAAAACAACCTATAACATCTAAGTTCCACTTTCAATAATCCCGAGACTCGATATTAAGTTGAAGGTTATGAAGAAAAGAATAAAGAGTGGCAAGTTCATCACTAGATCTTCCACAAAGAGAACAACGCCAATCCTAGACACCTTCCCAACGACCGTTAGAACACTTCCATTTATCCGTGAGCTTGCAGTCTTTATTATTTTCTAAAGTAAAAAGTCGTGGGAAAGCAATCATAAAATATCGCCCAAAATCATGCCATGTATCTTTCCAGAAGAGCATATTCTCACCATTTCCAACAGAAAGAATCATGGAGGAGGATCCTACCTTTTCAATATCACGAATACCTTTTAAAATATCACGCCAAGGGCCACGATATTGGTTGAAGAGTGAGTGAGTACTGAAACCATCATCAGAACCGTAAGTACCTTTAATAACCTTGCACCAGAGAGCATCATCTTCATTTAAGAATCTCCAAAGCCACTTTCCTACCAGATTACTACCAATTCCAAGGCCACCTTCGCTCTTACAAGAAAGGATATCTAACCATTTTATCCAACAAATACCTTTATAGTCTTCCTTAAAGCCCCAGAAGAATCGCATACATATTCTTTCAAGAATGTCAAGCACTCCAATGGAGGCGTGAAAGATAGACACAAAGAGTGTTGGAAGATTTCCAAAAACTGCTTTCATAAGCGTGAGACTCCCCTCTGTAAAGATTTTCAGCCTTTCAGAAAGTCAAACACTTTTTAAAACGCTCAATAAATTTGATCATAATACTCATATAAAGATTCTTATCATGCGAAAAATTAGTCGTACTAATGAGGCGTGTTAACCAACAATCTATCTATACTATCTATAAAAGGTGTATGGTCAAAGTGAAATGTTGAATTGTAGAATATTAAATTTGATCATAATACTCATATAAAGATTCTTATCATGCGAAAAATTAGTCGTACTAATGAGGCGTGTTAACCAACAATCTATCTATACTATCTATAAAAGGTGTATGGTCAAAGTGAAATGTTGAATTGTAGAATATTAAAAATTAGTCAAAGGTGAGAGAAGTGTATCGTGTAATTAATACTCGTGTTAACCAACAATCTATCTATACTATCTATAAAAGGTGTATGGTCAAAGTGAAATGTTGAATTGTAGAATATTAAAAATTAGTCAAAGGTGAGAGAAGTGTATCGTGTAATTAATACTCTTATTAAAACATCTCATTACTTAAAAGTACAGTGATTTATTCATATTGTACAACCAACTAAAAGCATATCTACCAAATTAAATACAAACAATTAAGACACTCCTAACTAAAAAGTACAATAAAATTTTCATAGTATACAATTTAAACAAGATACAACATAATTCAGAATATAAAATAATTAAACACACTAATTAATGTTATTTTTAAAACACCATAAAATGAAAAGTACATGTTATTATACACATTATACAAATTAATAAAACACACAAAGTTTCATACAAGCCAACAAGTTGATGTTACATATAATTTTGAAAACCGTACTGAACCAACGGGTTCAACCGGGAACCGGTGTCACCACCGATTCGGCTAACCAATAAAAGCCATCAGAAAACGAACCATAGAGTACCCGTTTGAACCGATACAAACTAGTAAATCAAGCCTCATAGAGATCTATTTCTCCGGTTAATCGTTACAGGGTACCCGCGTATACTATATATAAAGGAAAAAACAAAAAATGAAAAGTAAAAAGTTGAAACTAAAATTAGAAATGTTAGAAACATATATTTCAAAAGGAAACGATTAATACACATCAAAAACCAGGGTGACCTGGGATGCTTCAAACCCGGCGGGTTGACCCGGTTTAATTTCACCCGTGTTCGACCCAACTCGTCGGGTTGACCCGGTTTAAATCGACCCGTTTTTCAACCGGAACGGTTCAACCAGTTGAACCACCCGGGTCGATCCGGGTTTCAAAACTTTATGTTTAATCCCCAAATATTCAAACTTTTATTATTTTTCGTTTATAACCCATAAAAAAAATTTATCACTAAACGATCTGTCGCTTTTAAATCGCGTTGCTATGCACGGGTCTTTGCATTGCCCAACTAGAGCGAAAAGCCTTATTGCGTTGCGGCTCTAAGTAGCTATGGGTACTCGTCTAGTATTAAAAAAGATGTGATTTGTCCACTATAATTTTTTATTTGCACACTCAAATGTACAAGCAGTTAGTGCGACATGTTAATATTATGCAGATAGTTAATGCATGATTTGGGGTATCCCAATTAATACACAATGTGTGCAAATCAATTACCATATTAAAAGTTCACAAGAACAAGCAAGATTTAAATTCATAGCAAATTCTTTTTACTTTCATGTTAAATTGTTAATCATTTATCTTGCCGACCCGTTTACCTATGTAGCTATGCCAACAATGATAAGCAAAGAGAAACGTTTCACATGTGAGCTAAGATTCCAAATGTTATGCTTTAGATGGACTATTGTAGCCTTCCAAAATTACTGTTGCTTTTCTTTTGCCATGGAGTCTAGTAATTTGATCCAAGTAACATATGGAGTTTATGCAACACATTTTGTATTGGGAAAATCCTTGATGTACCCCAAAGGTACATAAGTACCTACCCCTAGTGCCCCAAAAAAAATTTTTTTCTTCAAATGCTCCAGAGGCGGAGGTTGCCCAAAAAACTTGGGCGGATAGTTTAATAATGTGACACTTGTCCCTAGTGGTGTCCCCACCATGTACCTTACAAGTACCACTTAAAGTAGGTAAATTCTTGGGCGAATGGGTCCACAATTCTTGGACGACCGGGTCATTTTTGTCTTTTAGTAAAAAAGTTGTTAACTACATTTTTGGTCCTTGTTGTTTATTTGATATTTCATTTTTTATCCATGTGGTTATTATTGTTATTATTATTACACAAATCTTAAGGTATTAGTATTATTATTACTTTTTTACTTCTTAAAAAACAAGAAGAAAATAAAACCATATCTTCATCCAAAAAGAACTATTTTATTTTTTTACTTCTTCCCAAAAAAAAAAAAAAAAAAAAAAAAAATTTGACCAAAACCACATAAACTCTCAATAAAGATTGGTTTACTTTGTTCTTCTCCACTGGCTTCAGTTATTCCCAGGATACATGGAAAGATACAATAAATCCATTTCCAGGGTATTTCATCACTGTAACTTATTTCATTTCACATTCTTAACTATTATCTAACGAGTTAACCCCAATATTCTTTATTTCCAGAATTTGCAGCACCACCACCACCATCCAAACACCACCATCCAAACACCACCATCGACACCACCATCGAAACACCACAGATCCGCCAACTCGTATATCTATCCTATCCCATCTCCAACTTCTCACGTCACAAAACATCTATCTAAAATCCATCTCATTACTCTACAAGACTCGAACCAAACAAACAAGATACTACTAGATCTCGGTCGTATCTTTCATGGGTAATAATAACTACAAGACCTTTACAAGCAAGAAGATGATACTACTAGATCTCGATCGTATCTTTTGTGATTATGATGAAGTTTTAGGTCGGTTTGTGATGAAGTTTTTTATTTGAGTAGATATATATTAGAGTAGATCTGGGTTTTGGATAAGATGATAATCACTTCATATTTTGGTGGTGGTGGTGGCGATGGAGTTTTGGTGGTGTCGATGGTGGAGAGAAGGGAGAGAAGATGGAGATGGTTTATTTGATGAAGATGAAGTTTGAGGTGTTTTTGTGTTTATGTATTTGGGTTTTTGGATGTGTTATGTTTACCACTAATTATTGATATAGACAAAAATGAAATACAAAGTACACCACAAGGACCGAAAATGTATTTAACACTTTTTGACAAAAAGAAAAAAAAAACAAGTCGCCCAAGAAATGTGAGTCTCAGTCGCCCAAAAAGTACATATGATAAGATGTACCATAAAGGTACATGGTGGGGACATCACTAGGGACACATGTCACATAAATAAACATTCCGCTCAAGTTTTTTGGGCAACTTCCGCCTCTGGGGCATTTGAAGAAAAAAATTTTTTTTGGGGCACTAGGGGTAGGTACTTATGTACCTTTGGGGTACATCAAGGATTTTCCCATCCATTCTTACGTGAACCAGTTTCTTGAACTTTGGCTCCCTCACCTTTTATATTACAGTTTGAAAAGAGACCATAAACCTGTCGATCTTTTGTGGAAAATAATAGCATTCGAATGTGTACACATCTATACTACATATAAAGCATAAATGACTCTCTCTCCAAAATTTTAAGATTTACAAGAAATTAAGCATTCACAACACTTTAATGCACTCAATTTTCAGAATTACAACACAATAAGCATATTGTACAACAAAATAAAGCGTGGTCATTTTAAGATCAAAACAACATTAATGGCTTAATGCTATTAAAAACACCACTTCAACAAACATTACAACCATTTAAGCACAATGTACAATAGCTGCAACCAATTTTCAGATTTACAACAAAATAAGCATAGTGTACATCAAAATAAGCATGATGTAATTTTCAGACTTACAACATTAATGATATTAAAGGTGATCAATGTTATTAATGATTATAATGACTACTACTTACAAGAAAAGAAACATAATGTACAATACTTTAATGCACATAATTTTCAGATGTACAAGACAAGAAGCATAATGTACAACAAAACACCAAATTAATGCTATTTAATGTAGTCAATTATTTAACTGATCAATGAATACAATTAATATAGTTATTAAAACACCACTTACATAAGAAATACAAATTATTAAGCATATTGTACAACCAAATTAAACACAATTCATGTGTTAAATTTCACTACTACAAATAATAAAGTACATTATACAAATATTCAAGACCGAACGGGCAACGGGCCAAATAGGCTTGAGCCCAAACGGGCGCGGACCAAACGGGCTCGAGCCCGAAGAGGCACGGGCCAACGGGTTCGAGCCCGAATGGGCACGGGCTATACGAAATTCTTGATATCCGTAAATTTATTGTCAAAAAGAACATAATAAACTAAAATACATTAATCATCAAAAAATTTTATTTCAGGGTACCCGCCCCTGCAACGCGCGGGTACCCTGCTAGCAATTTCATAAAATATGAATAGTCAGATTCAACACTTATCATTAAATTATATGACATCGAAAATGGGTGTCTAATTTATTTATTTTTTTCGTTTCATAGCTTTCACATTAATTAGCTGACATAGTATTTGCTACTCCGACCAAAATACTTGTGGTCCAACACCTGGCTGTCCATAATGTTGTCTATCAAAGAAATCTTTATTTTACGAAATACGTATCTTCACTAGAATACTTGCTTACAAAAGTGAAGATTGTGTCTACTAGTGTTTTAGTATCTTTGATTCTATTTGGATTTTCGAGTGTTGTTCTTTTTTGATAAGTTAGAACGTGAAATTTTCCTCTAATCATAGTGTAAGAATTTCTTTAATTATAAGAGGTTTTTGATTTAATCCTCCAAGAGAATGATTCAAGATCTTAGTTTGTAGTCACACTAGTTTTAAAACCCATGCATGAGACGCATATACTAAATATTATTTTGAAGTTAAATATAGTAACAATTTATAAACCCATTGTTTTGTAAAGTCTAAGATTTTTAAATTATATTATCCAATTATACTAAATATTTTATACTTATATAATTATAATACCCATGCAAGCGTGAGTTTAAATAAATTTTTCATTATATATTAATACCGATTTATATTTTGTATAGATTTTTGTTGCACGAATAATTTGAGTTTGTTTAGCTGGCAAAGTGTTTAGATTGATATTGTTTAAATTTAACTATTGATACAATGTTCTTGACATTATGCATGTTTAGTAGCACGTAATTGCCTTGAAAAAGATATGTGTCGTTGCTAATGTACAATCTCGTGTATTTATTTTCATCCACAGTAACCCGTGGGGTCGTGTCTTTATTTTGATTTTTATATTCATGTTAATAATAGTTCTAGCCATATTTAAATTTTAAACCCGTGTATGTGCGGGTTAAACTTATAAAGACGAATAACATGAATCATTATTAAATACGGATAGTTAAAAAAATAAAATATTTTTATGGATATTATTACGTAATCGCATAAAGAGGGATATCATGAGTAGTTTTGGTTGTATAATCTCGTGTATTTCATTTAAGTATCACAGTAACTCGTGTTTTTATGTTGTTATTTATAATTTCATGGATATACATTAATTTAATATATATTGATAATAATATTTATAAACAATAACAACATAATAGAATATATAAGTATAAGACGTATAAAGTCTAGGTGTATTTATGAAACTTATGAAGTTATTAAAAAACGTAAAAACTGATAAGTTTATTTAAGTTCTTATAATTTATTTAAAGTTCAAGGACTAAAGTTTTATTATCTATCTCTCCTTTCCGTTTTTTAGATTAAAAAAAAAAAAAAAAAAAAAAAAAAAAAAAAAAAAAAAAAAAAAAAATCGACCCGTATATTTTTATGCATATTTATTTTGTTAAATGAAATGAATTTGAGTTTGAACAAATCAAAGCCAAATTTTAGTTTTGTTGACCAGTAAGAATGCTCTATTTCACTCACATGAAAAAAAAATTGAGCCATGTCATTGGTCCAGTTAAAAACTCCTCAAAGGTTTAATTGTTATTTTGTTTGTTTTCTTATTATATACTAGATGATTACTCGCGTATAGTGGCGACAGTGTATAGTAACGTCAGTTTGTATATGCGATTTGTTTATGTATACATGGATGAGGAGTAAATGAGAGTGTAGATAGATAGTGAATTAAATTGTAATGAAATATTTAAATTGCATTATATTTTACCAGTAAATTTGTTTTAGTCTAACAATATTATTGTTTTTAAATTTTTAAGTTTTAAGCGAATTTGTTTCCTCTTTATATGTAGTAATAAATATAGCTATAAGAGATGTGTTTTTCCCACAAGTATTGACATTGTTATGAGTGATTTAATTATTGCATGTAATTTGTGTAACAAAAACTAGTTGCCAACACAAATTGTACTTTAAGAATCTAATGTTATGTTACGTACACTACTCTTTATAACACTTAGACTAAGTGTATTAAGGCGGTACCACTTGATCGACTACACGAGTCCACAACCGACATGTTGCTCAAGGAGAAGATGGAGAAGAGGGTCGCTAAAGCGGCCGATTCGTTTCACATAAACCAAAACCCTATTTTGGGGTGTTAAAAAGTAATAAAAACTACCTTTTTTATTTAAAATCTTTACCACTTTAACACTATAAATACCAAATTCACTTCATCATTTTATATACAATTTCAAACCACTTTACTATAATCATTTCATCTCTATATAAATTGTCTCCAAAAACTCCCAAAATCAAAATTCCAAAATCCCAACGCCAACAAAACGTTCAAACTGAACACCGGATCCCAATTTTCGTTTATCCGGTCTCTCACCACCAATTAAGTTTCAATCCGCAAGTTTCAATTATATATCACAACAACCACAACACCAATATTATCAAAATAGTATGTTCCATCCTTCATATAACCAACAACAACAACAACAACAACAACAACAACAACAATCATTTACCAACAACAAGAACAACATTCGATGTATTGTCCACAATTTGACTCAACACCACTGTTTAATCAATCGATGGACCAACCTCAATCTTCTCAACGACTTTCTCCGGTTAACCCTCTAAATCTTGACGTAAATACGTTTTTTGGTACTCAATATTATTATATGGGTCAAGGTTCTGGTGGTCGTCAAGATTATTATATGAGCCAAGGTTTGGATGGTCATCAACATTATTCTATGGGTCAAGGTCCATCTGAAACCGTTGAAGATGACTCTCCAGTCGATGAGGTGGCGCCTGTTAAAGCTAAGAAGATTACAAAACTGTGTCAAAAAGCCCAGACAACTGTAAACGCTACCTCATTAGAACTATGGACCCTGGCGGAAGACCTAGCGTTGTGTAAAGCGTGAATCACCACGTCAGAAAATAGCGTCAAACGAAACGCTCAAAAGAGTAGGGTTATCGGGGGAAGTGATGAATTACTTTGAGAATGAATAATGGAATCGACAAGAGGATACGATGCCATTTGTACCAAATGGAAAAATAGGCTTCGTCCTAAAATTGGTCAATTTTGTGCCATTTACGATAATGTTAAATTGAGTCACAAGAGTTGGTCATGTGACTTAACTGTGTACGAACAAACGTGTAAGGAATATCACGTGACGTACACTCGGGACTTCACAATGACTGAGTGTTGGAGACTTTTGAAGTACCATAGTAATTGGAGAGATGTTGAGATTCCAATATTTTAATAAACATAAAAAAGGGGGTTAAAAATCCAAGACATCCGAAACCACCTCACACGGCACATTAGACTCAGCATATGGTAGTTTGAATCTGAACGAAGAAGCGGATGATTCTGAGTAAGAGGTTTGGGAAATGTGAACAATGGTTTGAGACGAAGCTAAGAAGAAATGATCATCCTCCTCCGTTCCTTCAGAATCTTCAACTGCTACCGGAGGTCTTTTTGATAAGACATCCTATAAATGGAAAAGCATCAAAGCGGCTAGTTAGGGAAAAAAGAAAGAAACGCGGATTCTAAAATAACGTTGAAGAATCGGCAATTGGAAATCCAAGAAGAGGTGTCGGGAGCAAGTGGAGTCGGAAAGAGAGAGACTTGCAAACCAGAGAGAAGAACTTGCACTGCAACGTGAACTGCTTGAACTTCAATGAGAGAAGAAAATGAACAACGACATCCTCCTCTACAATTCACGCATCGATGAGACTTTGCCCGAATTGCAAACAAAAAAGTTGTAGGAGATGAAGCAACACATAAATGAGAAATATAGTTTAAATTATTAGTTTAAGTTTTTAACTTTTATTGTAATGTTTATAATTTTATTAGTTATTATGTAATGTTTTTTTATTAATAATGATATTTTAATTTATTGTTAAAAAAAGTTGAAAATGAAAAAAAATAATTAAAAAAAATGAAGATGTCGATCTTCTTATTACACCAAGTTAATAATAAAATAGTCCAAAGGAGAAAAAGTTAAGATGACGAGAGGATGTCGGTATCTTGATGGTCCTTATTAAACAATAGTCTTAAGTCTTAACAACTCATACGTTTTTTTGGTTATAACAATTTTGTGTGCAAGCTTGAGTTTTGACGTTATAATTTTGTCGCCAGTTTAACCATCATATATTATATAGAATTGATTTGCACACTCCTAATTTTTATTGTAACATTGATTGATATGCATTAAACATTTGTATTGTATTATAAACTATTTTAACTGCTTTTACATTGAATCATCCTAACAAAAATATAAAATTATAAAATGTGCAAATCACTTTCCATGTACTATAATTAATAGAGCGCTTTTACTCTTTTAGGTGTAATGGATTAAATGGATTTGACTTATACATATTGAAAATAATGATTATTTATTTATTTTATTTTTTTAAAAGGCAACATATATTATGGGATAAAACCCAAGAAACAAATTTATAAGGACGATCAATTAATTATAAAATAGCAAACACTCATGCAACCTTTGTATGTGGAAGCTTTAAGTGCCCAAAACGTCATATTTGCTTTCATGGGTTCGTCAAACTACCATCAAGCACTACAATGAAAAATCGTCACAAAACTTAATTGGTTGGACTATATTAATTACGAATAAAAATATTTCGTAACATTAACTTTCTAACATGGGGCCCTTATACGCATTAAAAACGCTCTAAAATTAAATTGTACATCAAAATACCATGAGAATACATATTCCGTTGGTCTTTAATGCACCTCAGAGTTTTCTTGACATAAATTTATAACCCACATTTACTTTACTTTCAGACCAATATTTAATATATGCTCCGTAGTCTACTAATGAAGAATCATTTCGGAATCATTACATATTTGCATTTCAAATTCTAAAATTACGTTCATGCTAGGAATAGAAACACATAACATGTTTTTGAAATGTTACAAGACAGAATGCAAAAAACGAAAAAAGATGTTGTGAAATGGATGTTGCATTTTTGTGTTACAAGATTCAGAATTTAGCCTTTTTACCTATAGTAGAAAAGACCAAAAACAACAAACTTAAGGTTAGCTTCTACTTCAAGAATATGTTTGGAAATGATTTAAGTACTTATGGTCAAAATAAGACTTCACTAGAAGTTTTATTGTTCAAGTTGCCACCCCTTTTGAGTAAAGGTCTAAAAGCTGTAAATTTAGTTATCATTATCATTTCTTTATCTATAAATAAGAAGGGTATAAACACGTTTGTAATACCAAAAAAGATTAAAAAAGACGAAAAAATTTCGTAGAAGCTAAGAGCGAAACAAGTTAACCTTGATATCCCTTGCATGGGTCATCTACCGCTTCACCGTTCTTGCGTATATATTTAAGAAACGTATATATTTAAGAAAAATAATAAGATGATTACTTCATATGACTAATTATATGTTTAATCTATTCAATACGTACCCCCATTTTTTTTTTAAGAAGCAAACCTATTATTATGATTTATGAGGCATCAACCAAAAAGTAGAGGCGAAAAATACACCCAAAACATGGACTCCAAGAAGGGATACCTTAGAAAATTAAAACTACAAAATGTAAAACCAAAGAACCCACACGACCTAAAAGAAGATAGGCTAGAAACAAATAAAGAAACACCACAACAACAAAAGTTAGCCCAAAGAAGACTCAGAAGAAGCACCAAGACTCGAATCCCAACTTGATCAGTCGAAACCAATTCTCGAGCATCTATTGGAGATCCAAAGGAGAGACATAATTTTAATACTCTGGAACACATCAACTTCCTTAATCGTTGGTCTATCCTCCACATGAGCATGAACAATGTTGTTTCGCCATTTCCAAATAGCCCACACAACAACCAAACACACACTGTGAAAATATTCCTCCATTTGTTGTTTATGAACGTTTTAGAACTCCCAACCAAGTCTTTAATAGATGTACATAAAGGTTGCCAAGGATTTCGCCACCAAGCAAAAATCGTCTCCCATACACGTACCACTTTCCAACAATTTACCAGCATATGTAGGAGGTCCTCAATATAGTCATCACATGCTGGACATAGGATCACAAGTAACCCTCCACCCACGACATTCACCTCCTTAAGCACCCAAAAATTTCACGTAAAAACTGGCTCACTATTGTCTGGATTTAAGAACAGGGGGTCACTAATTTTTTACAACTTATTAACATTAAAATAACCTGTAACATCTAAGTTCCACTTTCAATAATCCCGAGACCCGATATTAAGTTGAAGGTTATGTAGAAAAGAATAAAGAGTGGCAAGTTCATCACTAGATCTTCCACAAAGAGAACAATGCCAATCCCAGACACCTTCCCAACGACCGTTAGAACACTTCCATTTATCTGTGAGCTTGCAGTCTTTATTATTTTCTAAAGTAAAAAGTCGTGGGAAAGCAATCATAAAATATTCGCCCAAAATCATGCTACGTATCTTTCCAGAAGAGCATATTCTCAGCATTTCCAACAGAAAGAATCATGGAGGAGGATCCTAACCTTTTCAATATCATGAATACCTTTTAAAATATCATGCCAAGGGCCACGATAGTGGTTGAAGAGTGAGTGAGTACTGAAACCATCATCAGAACCGTAAGTACCTTTAATAACCTTGCACCATAGAGCATCATCTTCATTTAAGAATCTCCAAAGCCACTTTCCTACCAGATTACTACCAATTCCAAGGCCACCTTCGCTCTTACAAGAAAGAATATCTAACCATTTTATCCAACAAATACCTTTATAGTCTTCCTTAAAGCCCCAGAAGAATCGCATACATATTCTTTCAAGAATGTCGAGCACTCCAATGGAGGCGAAGATAGACACAAAGTATGTTGGAAGATTTCCAAAAACTGCTTTCATAAGCGTGAGACTCACCTTTGTAAAGATTTTCAGCCTTTCAGAAACTCAAACACTTTTAAAAACGCTCAATAAATTTGATCATAATACTCATATAAAGATTCTTATCATACGAAAAATTAGTCGTACTAATGAGACGTGTTAACCAACAATCTATATATACTACCTATAAAAGGTGTATGGTCAAAGTGAAATGTTGAATTGTAGAATATTAAAAATTAGTCAAAGGTGAGAGAAGTGTATAGTATAATTAATACTCTTATTAAAACATCTCATTACTTAAAAGTACAATGATTTATTCATATTGTACAACCAACTAAAAGCATATCTACCAAATTAAATACAAACAATTAAAACACCCCTTACTAAAAAGTACAATAAAATTTTCATAATATACAATTTAAATAAGATGCAACATAATTCATAATATAAAATAATTAAACACACTAATTAATGTTATTTTTAAAACACCATAAAATGAAAAGTACATGTTATTTTACACATTATACAAATTAATAAAACACACAAAGTTTCATACAAGCTAACAAGTTGATGGTACATATAGTTTTGAAAATCGGACAGAACCAACGGGTTCAACCGGGAACCGGTATGTTCGGCTAACCAATAAAAGCCATCCGAAAACGAACCAGAGAGTACCCGTTGAAACCGATACAAACCAGTAAATCAAGCCTCATAGAGATCTATTTCTGCGGTTAATCGTTACAGTGTACCCGTGTATACTATATATAAAGGAAAAAACAAAAAATGAAAAGTAAAAAGTTGAAACTAAAATTAGAAATGTTGGAAAAATATATTTCAAAAAGAAACTATTAATACACATAAAAAACATGGGTAACCCGCGACACTTCAAACCCAGCGGGTTGACCCGGTTTAGTTTCACCCGTGTTCGACCCAACTCGTCGGGTTGACCCGGTTTAAATCGACCCGTTTTTCGACCGGAACGGTTCAACTAGTTGAACCACCCGGGTCAATCCGGGTTTCAAAACTTTATGTTTAATCCCCAAATATTCAAACTTTTATTATTTTTCGTTTATAACCCATAAAAAAAATTTATCACTAAACGATCTGTCGCTTTAAAATCGCATTGCTATGCATGGGTCCTTGCATTGACCAACTAGAGCGAAAAGCCTTATTGCGTTGCGGCCCTAAGTAGCTATGGGTACTCGTCTGGTATTAAAAAAGATGTGATTTGTCCACTATAATTTTTTATTTGCACACTCAAATGTACAAGCAGTTAGTGCGACATGTTAATATTATACAGATAGTTAATGCATGATTTGGACTATCCCAATTAATACACAATGCGTGCAAATCAATTACCATATTAAAAGTTCACAAGAACAAGCAAGATTTAAATTCATAGCAAATTCTTTTTACTTTCATGTTAAATTGTTAATCATTTATCTTGCCGACCCGTTTACCTATGTAGCTATGCCAACAATGATAAGCAAAGAGAAACGTTTCACATGTGAGCTAAGATTCCAAATGTTTATGCTTTAGACGGACTATTGTAGCCTTCCAAAATTACTGTTGCTTTTCTTTTGCCATGGAGTCTAGTAATTTGATCCAAGTAACATATGGAGTTTATGCAACACATTTTGTATTTGTTTTACCAGTCAAACATTTTTGGTGATGAATCATTTCGCTACAGTAAAATGATTTGGACAATGAATCTTGTTGTTCATACACAAGTCAGCATTGATGTGAAGTATGATTCTTTGATTTGGCCTCACTTTGGTCAATACTACAAATGGTATACTTATGTCCTTTCAATTTACTTCTAATCATATGCAATCACCATTGCCTAAAATCTATGATTTAACCATTAACCATTAACCATTAACCATAAACACCAAGGTAAAAAGAACAAAAAGCAAAGGTATCTGAAATACTAATAAGCAAATTGGAAAAATTCACTATTGAACATGAAATGGCATTATGAAACCAATGATTTTACAGTTTGTAACTCCACAATGGCAACAGAGAATTTGGGGACTTGTTATCTTGATGATAAAATTGTATAAACAGAAACAAGTAAATAACTAGAGCAACTGCAAGCACTGAACAATTACAATTGTGACTGCAAACCCCATGTGTAATAACTTGTTAATCTGTTCACTTAAATTCATTGCCAAAAACCTCATCTTTGCTTCTGCCCACATTACGCATCGGATCGCTAGCTGGGAATTGAAGTAAATCGACTATACACGGGCGTCCAGCAGCTCCTACTTGGAACTCGTCATTAGGCGTTGTGTAGCTTTATTCTGTTCATTGGATGGTCCTTGTAAGCTTGCACTTGGAAATGAACATTGAATCCGAATAATTCAAGCTACATAGCTTCAAGAGTTCGGCCGATTGCTGTTTTATTGAAGGATTGCAACCGCTCTGGATGACAAGTAGAAGCTTCGCTGCAAGACCCACATCTACAGCAATCAATGAATACTCCTGAGGTGAAAGCTTGCATACAGACGATAAGATAGACAAAGCATGTTGTGTACAGTTTTCCGATACCCTCATCAGGACTCTTACCATATTCGGTATGGTACTTGCACAATCACTTAAAGCCACTTTACCTTCTCTTACAGTTGCTAAAGCATCCAAAATAAAAAGGGCTAATTCCAAACAATCGGGATTTAAGCTAGGCAACAATTCGACTAACTGAGATACTGCACCAATGCTGACAACCAAGCTACGAACTTGCTTATGTGAACAGATAGATTTGATCAAGCAAAGCCCGGGCAAATTCCCACTTGGGTGTCTCTTATCTCTTACCAATCTCATCAACGCGACCAGCAAACTATGGCTCGACACAACTTCCACTTGGAAATCCTCTTCTTCCATCAAAAGCTCAATCAACCGTGTACAATTAATCTTCGTTTCTATAGAACCTTCGTTTAACATATCCACCATTAGCGAAATCTTCGCAGGCTGCATTAGATTCAATCTCGACACTGAATCAAGTTCCAAATGAACAAGAATCGAAACAACCTCAGAACCAATAGCATGAGACGTATAAGGCCCTAAAAACGAGGAAAGAAGACTCACCCCTCCGTTATCCACCACTGTTTTCCTAGCAACAACATGAACCCCCACAACGCGCCTAAGCTCCTTAAGAGCTTGCACACGAGCCCTA
This sequence comes from Artemisia annua, assembly GCA_014162995.1. Taxonomy (NCBI): domain Eukaryota; kingdom Viridiplantae; phylum Streptophyta; class Magnoliopsida; order Asterales; family Asteraceae; genus Artemisia; species Artemisia annua. Next base: position 78,524 of record LBNU01005883.1, on the reverse strand, counting down.
CCCTTAACCTTCTTAAGCCCATCCAAAATCTCGCAAACCGTCCCCTGAACATCTTCAGACCTCTTCTTCATCTGGAAATACTTTTGAGAAAACCAGGAATAAATCAGCTTATGCAAAGTACTATTTGGAGTAACAGAATCATCCCAAAGCTCTTGCATAGTAGTAGGACAACTAAAATGACCCAAACTAAACCATTTCAATATGTTACACCTCTCATAAGTCTGCCCAGTACAAAGAGTAACCGGGTCTAACATAGGTTCTAGCGAAATAGGGCAAATAAACACTGATGGTACCTCACTCAAATCCAACTCCATAATCATCTGTTTCAAATCCAATTTCTCACTAAACCCACCACCAAAACCCAACCCACCATCACCACCACCACAGCCCAAAACCCCATCTTTGACAGCAGTATCTAGATCCAAAACCTGCCCATCAACCCCATCTTTTTTAACAAGCATTTTCACAAACACTTGGTGTGCATAAACAAAAACACACCTAGAACACCCACATTACATCCATTAAAAACTAAAAAAATAAAAGGGTTGATAGTAAATAATGAAACGAAAATAACCCTTCAAAATCTTGGATTAAAAACTAGACAACACTAAGATCTATGTTAATAAAAAAAAATGGGGTTTTGGGTGGAATAAAAGGAAATATAAAATGTGAGATGGAATTTTGATTCAAGTGAATTTGATGGAAACGATGGAGATGTGGGCCAGGGTATTACCTCATTTGCTCGGTTCACACGTGCTGACGTTTATTTCTCTTTCATTAGATTTGACCACTTTTTAGTGAGTACTAAGTTTTTTTAATTTGTATTTTTTTTGGAGGATTAGTTAAATGCTGATCCAAGTTAGGTTTGGAAACCATCACCCACTCTCTCTCCAATCACTCACTCCCAACCAATCTCTTTATGCCACATCGCTTACCTATATTTTTGTTGTCATCCGATCACTCACCCAAAAAAAAATATAAACGGTAAAAAAAAAAAAAAAAAATCCCCAACGTTCACATTTCATTCCTTCCCGTGCGTGAAAGTTTCACGTGCAAGATGGATCCCGTGCGTGATGGAGGGGTCGGCGGCGGTATTCCTGCGCTAGATGGATCCCTTCCCGTGTGATCCCGCTACCACTGCCAACCCCCTTACAAAGATGATAATCTATAATAAGGCTAAGCAAAATCATCTAAAAATCGATCTGAATTGACAAACTAATTGATATCAGGTTGAACCGAACCGTGCTAATCTTATTTGGTTTAGTTTTTGGTTTTGTATAATTTTTCAGTTTTACTCGTTCGGCTCGGGTCAAAACATACTTATTCGGCTCGAAATAGCTAAGCTGACCTGAACCGACCTTATTCGGTTCACTTTTAGTTTCGATAGCTTTTAATCGGTTCACGTTTTACCCTTATTTGGTTTTTGGGACGGGTCGGGTCTGACCGGTTTATTGACATTTTCTAAGAACTAGCTATAGGCGATCATTGAGTAATCTTTTGACTCGAAGAACCTACATTATCTGTTGAAATGAGTTCCGTTTAGTCCCTTTATCTTTTTTGCATCAAAAGCTTGCAGGACACTAAGGCTAGACACAAAAGGAGAGTCAATCCCCCTATTTTTCTCTGCCACGTCAGCTTTATCTCTCCAGCGACCTGCAGGCGATTAGGTGCCCCAGTAAAGGCGATCTTAATAATATATTGTAAAGTGAGACCTTTGTTTTTATGTGTCATATAATTAGCCAGAATGGACGCTGGCTATAGGTTTTTTTACAACGCTTGCTGGCTAACAAAAAAAGTCCCACAATAAAGAGACCGACTTGTGATCGGTCATGGAAGTCGGTCGAGTACACCTATTGTGGCCAGCCTAATGAAGAGGTTGTTGGTTCAATTTCGGAGATAACTCGTGTGTACTTTTTTTTTGAACGGCGAGTTAGTTGTTAGATGTTAGTTGTTAGTTGTTGGCTCGAGTTAGTGTCGCATCCCCGGGCAGAGATACCAACCGTGAGCCTCTCCTTAGGGGATAACCCCACTCCTATTCCCGATTCGCCTGATATCATTTGAGCTTGTGGTTCCCAAGTGAGGACTTCCCGGTCGGTCACTCAAACCGGTACTACTCTCACTTGGGCTCGCTTAACTACTTAAGCCTTTATCACTATACCACAAGCCCCATGATGATAACTCGTGTGTACTTTGATTGATAGTTTGAGTACGAACTATGTTTTGTTGGTTCCATGTTTAAGTTACTCCCAACAAAATTAGCTGACTTATAATATTTACGGTGATAAAGTTTATAAGTTTGTCAAATTATCAACTTATAGATTTTTGAATTATAAACTTATTTTTGTTATATGTAAACATTTACTTTGTCAAGCTTATTTAAAAATAGAGTTACAGCTATTATAAGTTTTAGCTCTTGTAAACTTCAATTCCAACTAATAGCTAGTTGTGGTCTAGTGGTAACGGCTTAAGTAGTTAAGCAAGCCCAAGTGAGAGTAGTACCGGTTTGGGTGACCAACCGGGAAGTCCTCACTTGGGAACCACAAGCTCTAATGATATCAGGCGAATCGGGAATAGGAGTGGGGTTATTCCCTAAGGAGAGGCTCGCGGTTGGTATCTCTGCCCGAGGATGCGACANATGTTGAACAAATGTTTCCTTTCACCTTATTGATAAAGTTATTCCCTTTTCATTTTTCTAATAAAGTAGTTCCGCTAAGTTAAATTTGACAAAGCAGTCAAAATTTCAATAGTACACGTAACAAACAGTTTGAGTGAATAAATAGTTTGATATGACACATAAAACTTGAACGACAATCATTCTTGCAAGATTGGCAAATGACGTGTATGAATGCATAGGACTTGAGCTAGCGTTGGATAACCTACACGACAATACACATTTTTTTTTTTTTTTATTTTTTTTTTAATTTTTTTTAATTTTGGAACGAGACAATTCATAAATTGAACAATTTCTTTTTCAAGTAGTAGTTGGTTTTAAATGTATAGTTAAGTATTGAGCGGCGCTTAATACATTTACTATCGTTTTGATATATAAATTTGTGGTGTAAATATTGTTAGATAGTTAAAATTAACGTTTAAAAAAAATAAATAAAATGGTACCTTTCAAAGGGTATGAAACTTGAATATCCTAGTCCCAAGTGTGATTAGTACATTTGTGAATCACTGAACGAATACTCGCACAAAGCAACGGCATATAGCGGCAAATAATTATACTTGCGAAATCGTGATTTTTATTTGCCCTTTAATGCAAAATTTAGATGTTAAATTTGTAGTAATTGCAAGTAAAAAAAATCATAGGTTATAAACAAAAAATGATAAAAATTTAATGATTAAACCATATTTAAAATATTAATTTAGTTGTATATTGTGTTATCATTTTTAATCAATGATATAATAATCTATTAATATTACTTGTCATTTAAGCATTTAAGTTTAAGGTATTAGAGCATCCACTATGGTGTTTCAAGAATAGGTCTAAAACTTTATGAAGAGGTCCAAGATTTTGTATACCATAGTGAGTAACCATTTCATGTCTAGGTGGCATGAAAAGGTCTAAGATTTTGGAGAGGTCCAAGAAGTGTATTTTATTTAATAGCATTAATTTATGTTTGAAGAATTTATAAACCTTAAAAGCTTTATCTATAGTGGGAATAGGTTCATAATATGAAAAGTTTTAAAAATTAATGACAATGTAGGAGGTGACAATTTTATAGACCTTTTAAAAGGTCCACCATAGTGGATGCCCTTAGTATAAGTGTATAAGCAATTAAGTTTAAAGAATGTATATGCACGTATAAGTAGTAAAAATTAAATTCCCATTCAGATAAATATATTAGCGACATACTATATTTAATCAAAAGGAGATAACATTAAAGGTTGGGTGGCAGATTTAGTCTCATCTAAAAGATCGAACACAAAATGGAATCCAGTAATTTATCTAACTTGGATTTGAAAAATCCACATTTCATGTCTCAAAATGCTTGCAAGGTAATATCTAAAAGGAATATAATATCTAAAAGGAATATACTGGCTCTATTTTTGACAAATTTTAATAGAGAAGTAGGTAATTCTAATCTTTACTCTTTATAATATATTTATATATTTATGACTTTAAGGATAGCTTGGTTACAATTATTGTAGCCAATTGGCTACAATACCCCATCAAAATACATAAGAAAATGAATCAGGGCCCCACAGAAAGAAGTCAGGGACCCACAGAAGGACTCAGGCACCCATAATTTGTAGCACATATTGTAGGGAATTGGCTACAATGTAATTGTAGCTAATATTTTCCCTTATGACTTTTTATTTATTAAAAGTTTTAAAAATTAAGTTAACACATTTTCTATTAGTAATTTTTCAAAATCTCACAAAAAAACACATAATTTTTAGAAACTGTTGTCCGTTATAATAAATCATTCATAATATTCACTAGAAAAACGTAAAATCAAAAAATCGTTAAACAACATTTGGTTCCGGAGCGATTGATTTGCATAGTAATTAAATTACTCCTTTAAGTTTATTTAAGTACTTGATTAAAGCATAGAGTAAAATAATGCTAAAAAAGCTTGACCATGACAGTGTTTAGTTTGACTCTCTCTTATCTGTTTTTGTTTTGACCAAAGACTTTTTGTCTGCTGCAAGATGTGCTTTCTTTATTTTACTACGAGTACCTTTCTATTTTTAAAATTAAATCTTGAATCTAGTTCAGATGTCGAAACCAAAGGTGGTTCAAGTACTCAGAACGAACCTTTGTTGGTTGAGTTGTCATTGACATGTAAATTATAAATAATTATTAATCTATCTATCTCAAAATAACTACATCGGCAAAAAACATATACTCTATCCGTCCCAACTTAATTGTCCATATTTCCTTTTTGATACGTCCCAAATTAATTGTCCAATACTAAAAATAGATAGGGGAGTTTGGTCAAGTTTACTATATTACCCTTAGTTGAAATTAATATTACAAACTTTAAAGTGTTAATTAATTGGTTAAGGGTAAATTTGTCATTTGGCAAAAAGTAAGAGAGAGAAAACTGTATTAATTATGTTTTTCTTAAACTGTGTGTTTTTTGTCGGGGGACAATAAATTTGGGACGGAGGGAGTAATTAAAAAAGAATTATTATTATTATTATTATTATTATTATTATTATTATTATTATTATTATTATTATTATTATTATTATTTATTTTTAACAGTTTTACACTTAACAAATTAATTTATATTTTCTTTAAAGTTTATAATAATAATCTCAAATGAGGGTAAAATGATAAACTTGATTTAATTTTTAGTAGTATTTATTTTCAAAAGTGAACAATTGGTGACAATTTAAAAATGAGGGTAAAATGATAAACTTGATTTACTACCTCCGTCCCAAAATATAAGTCCAGTTTGATTTTTTAAATCGAACTTTGACCTTAAATATTTTTTTTTCTATTATATAATACCTGATATAAAATATATAAATAGCTTGTGTTCTAAATATATTTTCATTTGATATAACTTTCATCAAGTGTTATATAATATAAACAAAAATATTGAAGGTCAAAATTCGATTAAAAAAGTCAAACTGGACTTAGAGCATGTGCAATCGTAACCTGAGTTATTCAATAACTCAGTGCCACGTCAGCGCCACGTCAGTTTTAACACAATAACTCAACACTTTAACTCAACACCCACAACAATAACACAACCTTAACTCACTTTAACTCAACTTTTCATATATTTTCAAATTCAACCCTAAACTAAAACTAATACTTCATTTATTAAAAACAATAACATTCATTTTTAAAATATATTACAATACGCACTAAAAAAAATACCTTACGTAAAAAAAAATACATTACGCAATAAANGTGCTTAATATATTTACTATCGTTTTGATATATAAATTTGTGGTGTAAATATTGTTAGATAGTTAAAATTAACGTTTTAAAAAAATAAATAAAATGGTACCTTTCAAAGGGTATGAAACTTGAATATCCTAGTCCCAAGTGTGATTAGTACATTTGTGAATCACTGAACGAATACTCGCACAAAGCAACGGCATATAGCGGCAAATAATTATACTTGCGAAATCGTGATTTTTATTTGCCCTTTAATGCAAAATTTAGATGTTAAATTTGTAGTAATTGCAAGTACAAAAATCATAGGTTATAAACAAAAAATGATAAAAATTTAATGATTAAACCATATTTAAAATATTAATTTAGTTGTATATGGTGTTATCATTTTTAATCAATGATATAATAATCTATTAATATTACTTGTCATTTAAGCATTTAAGTTTAAGGTATTAGTATAAGCAATTAACAGAAAAGTTTAAAGAATGTATATGCATGTATTTTTTTTTTTTTAAAGGTATGTATATGCATGTATAAGTAGTAAAAATTAAATTCCCATTCAGATAAATATATTAGCGACATACTATATTTAATCAAAAGGAGATAACATTAAAGGTTGGGTGGCAGATTTAGTCTCATCTAAAACATCGAACACAAAATGGAATCCAGTAATTTATCTAACTTGGATTTGAAAAATCCACATTTCATGTATCAAAATGCTTGCAAGGTAATATCTAAAAGGAATATAATATCTAAAAGGAATATACTGGCTCTATTTTTGACAAATTTTAATAGAGAAGTAGGTAATTCTAATCTTTACTCTTTATAATATATTTATATATTTATGACTTCTTATTTATTAAAAGTTTTAAAAATTAAGTTAACACATTTTCTATTAGTAATTTTTCAAAATCTCACAAAAAAACACATAATTTTTAGAAACTGTCGTCCATTATAATAAATCATTACATAATATTCACTAAAAAACGTAAAATCAAAAAATCGTTAAACAACATTTGGTTCCGGAGCGATTGATTTGCATAGTAATTAAAATTACTCCTTTAATTTTATTTAAGTACTTGATTAAAGCATAGAGTAAAATAATGCTAAAAAAGCTTGACCATGACAGTGTTTAGTTTGACTCTCTCTTATCTGTTTTTGTTTTGACCAAAGACTTTTTGTCTGCTGCGAGATGTGCTTTCTTTATTTTACTACGAGTACCTTTCTATTTTTAAAATCAAATCTTGAATCTAGTTCAGATGTCGAAACCAAAGGTGGACGTGGTTCAAGTACTCAGAACGAACCTTTGTTGGTTGAGTTGTCATTGACATGTAAAGTTATAAATAATTATTAATCTATCTATCTCAAAATAACTGCATCGGCAAAAAACATATACTCCATCCGTCCAAATTTAATTGTTCATTTTCCCTTTTTGATACATCCCAAATTAATTGTCTAATACTAAAAATAGATAGGGGAGTTTGGTCAAGTTTACTATATTACCCGTAGTTGAAATTAATATTACAAACTTTAAAGTGTTAATTAATTAGTTAAGGGTAAATTTGTCATTTGGCAAAAAGTAAGAGAGAGAAGCTGTATTAATTATGTTTTTCTTAAACTGTGTGTTTTTTGTCGGGGGACAATAATTTTGAGACGGAGGGAGTAATTAAAAAAGAGTTATTATTATTATTATTATTATTATTATTATTATTATTATTATTTATTTATTTATTTTTAACAGTTTTACACTTAACAAATTAATTTATAATTTCTTTAAAGTTTATAATAATAATCTCAAATGAGGGTAAAATGATAAACTTGATTTAAATTTTTATTTATTTTCAAAAGTGAACAATTGGTGACAATTTAAAAATAAGGGTAAAATGATAAACTTGATTTACTACCTTCCTCCCAAAATATAAGTCCAGTTTGATTTTTTAAATCGAACTTCGACCTTAAATATTTTTTTTGTATTATATAATACCTGATATAAAATATATAAATAGCTTGTGTTTTAAATATATTTTCATTTGGTATAACTTTCATCATAAGTGTTATGTAATATAAACAAAAATATTGAAGGTCAAAATTCGATTTAAAAAGTCAAACTGGACTTATATTTTGGGGCGGTGGGACTAATTTTTTATTTATTTTTGAAAGTGAATAATTAGTGACAATTTAAAAATGAAATATGAACAAAAAATTTGATATGAGAAGGAAAGTAACTAAATATCGATGTACTATAAGAGCAAGCACATCAATAACATGAGTTAAGTTATAACACAGTGCCACGTCAGCTTTAACACATTAACCTTAACTCAAAAAAAAACACACACACACAACAATAACTCAGCTTTAACTCAACTATTTTCAAATTCAACACTCAACTAAAACTAATATTTCATTTAATAACTAAAATAAAACACAACTTATATTAATAATTAAAATTTAAACATACATTAAACATAAAATACGATAATTAAACATAAACCTACGATAATTAAACATAAAACTACGAATCAATCAAACGAGTCATCCGACACATAGCCCTCGTGACTCGAAGCACTCGAATCGTCATCACTCGTTGGCACACGGTCTATTCCATTTTCTATTCGACATGCACAACGAGCGTTTCTGCGAGCCTGTTTAGCTCTTAAGTACTCCTCACGAGCTCTTCTCTCACCTTCTTCCTCTGCTTGAGCACGCAACACTTCTTGCATATCTTGCTCATACAGTTCTTCAGCAGTCAACGCACGTGGAAGGTTTTGCTGCTGTTATTATGAGGATAAGAGACACAAAAACTACAGCATTGGTATTTGCATCCGGGAAGATGGTTTGTGTTGGTGCTAAGAGTGAACAATCATCAAGAATGGCAGCAAGAAAGTATGCTCGAAGTATACAGAAACTTGATTTCAAGATTCATAACATAGTCGCATCATGCGACGTCAAATTTCCCGTTAAACTTGAAAGACTTGCGATCTCTCATGGTGCTTTCTCAGTTTATGAGCCTGAATTATTCCCTTGATTAGTTTACAGGATGAAGCAACCGAAAATCGTGTTGCTCATTTTTGCTTCCGGGAAAATTGTTCTTGCTGGTGCGAAGGTCAGAGATGAGACATACACTGCCTTTGAGAATATATATCCCGTGTTGACCGAGTTCAAAAAGATTGGCGAGTGGGATAATGGAGGCCTCTTCATGGCAAAAAGAGCAAGATATATGAAGCAAGATTAAAGGTTTTTGCTGATATGATAGAGAATGGAGAATGGAAACCATCAAATGTTTTGGTTTAATTTTAGGTGAATTTTGTCTTTTGAACCAACAAGCTTGGCATCACTATACAGTATATTGGATATGATGATGTTGTATTATTATTACAAGCAAACCACAATGACCATCCCTAACAAATGAAGACCACTACCAGTGGTGCAATGACCACCCCCTAACAACATTGTTCCAAGTCCAAGAGGGTCTAGTATTGTCTACTCGAATTATCAACTACACTTAGCAAGCGTACGCGACATTAATTAGAAGCAAACGACACACCAGGAACAAGTGGTTCAGCTTTTTAATCTTACTACATGGAATAAAAACTCACTAGTAATTTGAAAACTGTTCAAAGAAAGTATGTTCGGTTACAGGTTTGAACCACGTTTCCCGATGAGTTATATGAAGCTTCTGCAATGGATCTAGAGTTGTCCACCTCCTTTACTGGTAATCTATTAAACAAACGGCACACTGCACTGATTGACAAACATAGTAAACATTTAGCTTATCTTTAGATAAGCTGAACATATAACAGAGCAAGTACGTAAGGTGGCCAGACCTCATGATAAGTATGGTTAACTCACCTGTGTACAAGGTTTATTAAAATCAATAGCAAGCTAATGATGCATACAATACAAAAACAATTGGTAGTGTGTAAAGCATAGGTATTTTATTATTATGTAATATCAATCAAACAATACTGTTGGATGAAAACATAAGTAAATAACTCTCTTAGAACGAACAATTATAGCCGAACAATAAAGAAATGAAACGTAAAAACATCCAACACGCTAACTCCTTCACTTGACATTGAGGATCTTTACGAGGCTAGAGCCAGAAGCACGGTGCAACACCACAACCGAGTCTCCAGCCTTGCAAATCTCCCTGTCTTTAGCTTCCTCTATAACTAACTCCACCGCTTTATCACACGACTCGGTTGATGATGTGGCCTTGCTCAAAATTGCCACCAAACCGGGAGAAACGAGCACATGCCTTGCTGGAGACTCATCACTGCATGACCAATCAAAAGAATCTGCTGGATTAATTTTTGGCACCACAATAGACAGTAGAGGCATACTTGGTCGATACTTAGCCAATAGTTTTGAGTTGTTCCGCCATACTTGCTTTGCACATATTTGCTGTTTTGACAGCAGTAAAAGCTAAACTCTCCAGTGGGCAGGCATCGGTGCAGTCTCCATAGCCCTCTTGAACACCCTCTTGTAATCCAATGAATCTTCAGCTTCAATACAGATCCTGGCCATTGTTTGGACACAGTCAGTTCCGTCTATAACTGCATTTGCAACATCGGTTGCTTCGGCTCTTGTAGGATGGGGACACTTGATCATTGACTCTAGCATTTGTGTTGCTGTCACCACTGGCTTCCCATGGATGTTGCATTTGTGGATCATAAATTTCTGTGTAAGAAACATCTTCTCAATGGAGATTTCCATTCCTAAATCACCACGAGCGACCATAAAGGCATGTGCTTCTGCCAAAATATCATCAAAATTGGCCACCCCTTCTTGATTTTCAACCTGTACTTTTATTAAGATATACAAATTAACCATCAATAACTTAACGTAAGCAATAATTAATGATATATAAAAGTATTTTTCTTTTTTAGCCTTATTAGTCATTACTGTGCATTTTTTATGGGTCATGAATTTGTGTTTATATTTAGTCATCCAGTAACCCGATGAGCATGCCGTACATGTAAAATCGTATCACTTTAGTCATTGTACTCAACAACTTAATGTTTTCACCCTATCATCTATTTACCGCTCAATGACTAGAAAAAAAGGCAAAGACGTATTTCAAAGAGGGTGTGCACCAAAAAAGAGCATAATAACTAATATGGCACAAAAGTGAAAGTACTTGCTATTTAATGGCAAAACGCATAATGAAACAGAAAAAAAACCTTTGTCATGAGTATGATGGATTTTGCATGCTTTCCAAGAAGGTTCCGAACCTCGACAACATCTGCACCTTTACGAACAAACGACATTGCAATAATGTCAATCTTGTTAGGAATTACCCCATAGCAAAATATCATCTTTGTCTTTCTGAGTAACAACAACCCCAGGGAGATTAACATTCTTCCGCTCACCTAAAACAGCAGATCGAGTTTTCACAATGACACTTGACCAGACCACGCTCCTTGTCACAAGATAGGACCGTCATGGAGATGGTTCCATCTGAGCACAAAATCATACTGTTTGGTTTCAAGTCATGGGCAAGGTTCTTGTAGCTCATGGAGATCATGTTTTTGTCACCTTCGATGGTGTGTAATCGGTGGCAATAGTGATCTCTTGTCCCTCTTGTAGTTGTATTGGCTGTCCATCCTTTAAGAACCCGGTTCTTATTTCAGGACCCTGTCACAAAAGATAAAAGTATTTACTGGTATGCATGAGTGCATGACTGAGCAAGGGACAGAGTAAAGAGCAAAGATTTATTATTTTCAGCCGATCGAACCATCTAGTGTTCAAACTAGTTATACGTACAACACGTACTAGGTGTTGTTGGATCAAGTCCTGCAACTACCACATCCCTCGTGTTCACTTGTAATGTAATCATTGTTGTAGGTGTATGTTACGTGGTTGGTATTTATCAAGTAGATCTCTTTTTTATCAAAGTATCATGATCTACTATCTATTTCTATAAGAAGTGCACAAACCCTAACAAATCAATGATAAAACATTTCCAGTAATTTTTTCCCCCTTGTTTATAGTAATTTTTTAAACAACAGAATGCTGATGTGATTATTTGTGGGAATCCAGTTTTCAAATTTTTTGCCAAGATCATATATACTACCAGGCAGTTTTCAAAAGTTTTAAACAAGTAACATCTTAATAATAAGCTTTAGTAAAAATAAATAAATAAATAAATAAATAATAATAAAAAAATCAAGCATCATACTAACAGGCAATTTTCAAATGTTCTTAAAAAAAATAACCACATAAGTATAAATAAACAAAACATAAGCTCAACCCGCTCTTCTGTGTTACAATTTAGAACCTCGTCAGGGGAAAGCCCGTCAAGGATGCCACATGGAAGCTCACGAAATCAAGCTTTAATTTAACCCACGAGACAATGCACCTCAATATCTTCATTGCGTCTGTTTAGCTGGTCACGTACATGCTCTTCGTGGCTGTTCTCAGGATTTATGCGGAATATTTCTTTTACCTATAATCCTAGTAATGGTAAATAAAGTAGTAGTAAATTTAAACACATTGTGCTGGGTTAATTTGGCTTATGTCTATCTACAATAGGTCAAAACGAAAAAGGTTAACGAGAAGCCGAACAGGTCAACATGTCGAAAGTCGGGCAAAGTGTACATTTTAATGAATAAAACTTCTATCCCAATATTCAAAGATCGAATATTTTTGTAAAAGCAGTGTCTAGAACAATATGATGTTTCGGATGCTTTGCTGCTATAGAACAATATGATGTTTCGGATGCTTTGCTGTTATGGAAGTTCAATGTATCGAATATAAATTGAACTTCAATAGTTGATAGAGATCCGAAACTCATATATGTTCCAAGATTTTAAGTATTTATTTTTATTTTTCCGGGTAGAGGCCCTTTACCGAAAAAAAATATTTTTGTAAAAGCATTGTTTTTTCAATTAGGTTGTTCATTCATAACAAACTAAAAATGAGCAGAAAGTATTTGTGGATCAACCCAACCCGGCCCCCTACTAGAAAGTAAAATGTTTATCACCTGAAGCTATTTTGACCCATTGCCCAACCCGACCGATTTCAGTGGTGACGCTTAACTTACAATATCTTAGCTTATAGAAGTTTTTAACTATTAGTTAAATGTCTAAAATACCCTTCAACGGCAACAACTCAGAAATCTTAGGGACCACGAATTAAACTTCCAACCGAGATCTATAACAAGTCAGAAATCTTGGGACCACGAATTAAACCTCCAACTTTAGCCGGTCAAAAGGTCGGAAACCATGGTTACCCAAAAAATAAAAAATAAAATAGATAACTAAAGTAGATAACTTTAGCTTTGGGGGATCAAGATATAAGCATCCGATCGCAATCTATGACAATACACTAATCAGCAACAGAGTATGATTTAATGGGGGCACTATCCTAATAAATTTTATATTGCTTAAAGCCGTAAACTATATATAAACATATGCTGGGGACATATGAATGTATGTCCAACCATATGGCCATACATGAGTCATATGGTAGATCACACACAATCGATATTTACTGTGAGATACCGCAAATGCTATATTTTTTGCATTATACATGTAACATACCTTTAGACTCTTGAGGTGAACGATAGTATCAACAAGAGATATATGTTTGGATATAAAAACAGAAACAAAAGTGTACTCCAAAGCCCGTTTAAATCAGACACCTACTCGTTTATACATACCTAATATCGACTCTTGAGGTGAATGATAGTATCAACAATTGATGGGACTTTTGTTTGCGCAGAGGTTTATTCTTCCTGCTGCTTTCCTAGCAATAAAACGACAAAATAGTTAGCACAAAACAAAACCATACTTCATAACTCCATTTCAGATGAAAATGCAGCTCACCGTGTGGTTCTGCTTTCGATGGTCAATAGCCTCAGCCTTCTTGACAGATGCACAGAACAATCGAGTCAAGTTTGTAGCATCATCATCAACTGAGGGATTCTCATCCAGCAGCATACGCTTCCTGTAAGACGTATATATTTTAGAATTTGCTGCAACACATGAACCGAAACCATTACACCACAAGGATGAAGATGTTAGAGGAAGAAGAAGATTGAGAGAAATAAGTTACTTTCCTAGTAACTCGCAAATGACATACAGGTTCGATCAGTACTTGACCTTAATAATTGCAGTAGCATCCTTCATCACCTGCAAGAATCCATCTCAGCAATGTAATAAGCTTAACTCGACAAATGTCAAAAATAACCATAACCCACTGGTGCCACCAGCTAGCTAACCTGATGAACAGTCGCAGAACTTCTGAATGATATACAGGTCTTTTGTGTGTTTAAATAAAGGAGCTAAACAAAAAAATGTGTACCGTCTCTTTTATATCATGTTTTGACAACACGATAATCTTAAAAAGAATAAGCATAAGTTGTTTGAAAAAACACCCCTTTTTTTAAGTATGAGCAAAAGGTTTCAGATAATATGATGTTGGTGTATTGACATGATGCGTCAAAAGAGGGTGTCGCAAGCAAAACATTAAAATATGAAGGATGAAGTTGAGCAAGAACCCATCAATTGTATCCAAAATGTGTAAAAGCTACACGAAAAAATAAATAAAACCGCAATGTTACAATGTTACAGAAGAAGAAAAAGTTCCTAGCTAGTAGTAGTAATAATAATACTAATAAGTCTCAAATTTGAGAAATGATAGGCAACTGGCGCTTAGCTACCACTTATGGTGAGGTTGAGGTTGAAAGAATCGTGGTTGAATCCAAACACCCCATCGTTTGTGACGACGTTTATCACGCCGGGCATTTACAAATCCGTTTGGGAACAAAAGTTGTTGATGAGGTTTGGCGGGGCCGAAGTTGTCGAGTGTACAGCCGCAAAGATTAAGATATTCACCCTGTTTAGGTGAAAAGGGTCGTCGATGGTGTCGTATTTACGCATCTGCTGCCTCCAGACTTGATCAAACGCATCTTTGATATAACGAAAGGGCAGAGCGTCATGTATATCCTTGACAATATCGTTGACAGGGTGATTTGCGACTTTGCAATCTTTGATAGAGAATTTGAGGACGCACTTCCAGTTATCCAAGTAGTAGAAAGTTTGAGTCTTGCGGTCGAATCCTGCACAGGTCATCGTGGTAGTAGTAGTAGCGGGCCACAGGCAGCTAATATCATTGGGAACCTCGTGGCGAGCCCAAGTAGTTTGACCTTTAGAAATGACAAAAACCTCGTGTGGGGTCCTGATGGAGACGATACAGTGAGCAGAGGTGGGTAGGGCGGAAAAGGCAGTGGCGTGGTGTTGGATTTGGTTGATTGGGAAATCGGGGAGAAGGATCTTGGCTCGAGAAAATGGTGCAAAGAAGAAGATGGAGCGTTGTTTTGGTTTGAAAACAAGGAGCCAGCCTTGATATGACGCGAGGAACATACAAGCTTTGAGTTCAGGAAGGTCGATAATGTACGGATTTGATCTCTGCTGGGTGTAGATGAAGCACTTGCGGATGTCATATGGATGGTGAGCGAGTATCAATGGTATTCTACAAGATTCAATCCGAGCAGATGCATAGCAGGAAGCACGTCGAAAATCCTTGCAGGTGCCACGGAAACTTAGAAGCTCGATAATCTCTAATCGATCAGCAATAGAGGATAGTATATTTGTGGGAAGATCAGCCCATGATCTAAACCGATAATTACTCTTCATTCTTTTTTTCTTTGTGCTTGCTGCATGCATAAACTATTACAGGGTCAAAACTCATGCATGCATGGTCTATTAAAATTTTAAAGCTGGAAATCGACAAACAATATTAATGTAATTTACAATATAATATTATTCTCTGTTGTCGGTCTTCCAAGAACCGGAAAAAAAATAATAAAATAATAAAATAAAAAATAAATCAGGGTTTATATTTATACCGTGTTAAGGCTGTGTTTACTTTTTATTTTAGAACCTCTGAATCACTATGGATGCATATAATATTATTATTTTTTTATTTCAGGCCCACAAATCCCCTTAGATCATCTGGATCTCTAGAGTTAAAATACTACACTCCTCCACAAACAGACTCTCTAACAGAAGCGGGCCCCACTCTCTTTATTAACCTCTGAAAAAAGAAACACCGTCTAAGTGCGTATACTTGATTAATTGACAAAGTGATAGATGCTATATATGATCTCCTCTATAGTATTATAGATACTCTAGTAGATACTAATATGAATTGTAAAAACAAATAAATCCACGTAAAAATTATGTGTTTACAGGTCTCCACCCCTCTTTTATTAATAAAATTCTTTCCATTGGCTAATAAGTAGATAAGAGCAGCAAAGAGGATGGCCGCTCTAATAACACTTCTGTGTGGCTAACTACCATTTCAGACGGAAATGATATTTGCATAAATAACATGTATTTTTATACTTGAAATAAAATCATTAAGCTACTTTTTTCCTTTCTTACCTCTTACAAAATAACAGCTTTTACGGCTCAATGTGCATTTATTTAAAGCTTGATCAAAGTTTGGCACTTTTAATATGCAATAGGGCATTAAAAATTGTTTTATTTGTTTTAAAAACGCTGTTTAAATATCAAAAGAAATATATATTTTTCTGGGGCTTTATGAATAAAAATTGTGAATAATCTCTCT
>LBNU01005883.1:0-59896 GCA_014162995.1 Artemisia annua | reverse complement strand
AAAAAAAAAAAAAAAAAAAAAAAAAAAAAAAAAAAAAAAAAAAAAAAAAAAAAAAAAAAAAAGGATTAAGCGTGAAAAAAAAAAGGTAGAAAAAAAAAAGAAGAAAAAAATGAATTATAAAAAAGACAAATAAAAAGGGGGAAAAAACATGGACTTATGTTTCCCATTTAATCTTAGGTTAATCTCCACAACTAGATTAAACTAGATGGATAGTGGAGATTTGTCCCTTGGTATGTACTAAAATTAGAGTATGCAAAATAAAGTGCCTCTACTAGTAATACCAACCTAATACAAATACTAATATCAATCGTCTAACACAAATAAATCCACTAAAAATATGGGTTTACGGTCTCCACCCCTCTTTTATTTAATAAATTCTTTCCATGACTAATAATAATAGTAAATAATTTTGTCGCTCAAATAAACACATTTGTATTGGCTAAACTACCATTTGAGACAGGAAAATTATATTTTTCATAATAACTCATTATTTTATACTTTTAAAAAATTACTATTTTTTCTTTCTTATCTTTTACAAAATAACAGTTTTAATTTACCTTCGTAAAATAACAGTTTTAATTTACCTTCGTGTAATTATTATTTAAAGCTTTGATCAAAGTTTGCAACTTTTAATATGCAATATCATAAAATTGTTTTATTATTTAAAGCGTGTTTAAAATAAAATCATATATTTTTTCCAGCTTCTATGAATAATATGTAATAATTTGATAGTTCAAATATTATGTGTAATGTATGGTTGGAAAACTACGAATTTAAATTTTTAAATACAAATAACAGTGAATAATTTGGAGTTCTACACAAATACTTATGCCAATTTTAAACAGTGTATTGAGTGTTCGAACTTACAGATTAGTGTTATATCAAACAAAATATTGTATCGAGAAAAAACAAAAAATACCAACAAAAAAAAAGTTTGTCGAAAGTATATGAAAGTGCCCTCTATTGAAAGATAATTAAATGTTCGTCACGATTGTGTAATTTATGTAGATTAACAGTTTACAGGAGATATGCAGTTTTTAAAAAGAAGGGTGAAATTGAGTTTTAGTTAAAGAATGAGGGGTTAGAATGGGTGGAAGATGATGTTTTTTAATGTATAATCTTTTTCATTAGATCAAATTTGAGTGGTGTCGATTAGTCCTTCGGTACCAAAATAAGTGTTCCTAAACGAACTTTTCGCATTGATTAATTGTCAATGTGATTATATATGTCTCTAAATATATAGACTAGCTTTCAAAACCTGCTCGATTGGCGGGCTAGCTTATATGAAGTTACTGTATTTTACCATGTCTCATATTACTATTTAATGCAACTCTTTAAAAGAAATAAATATGTAACATTCATATTGGAAAATCAATTAAATAAAATATTTTTATGTTGAAATACAAAATACATGGTTATTGTTAAAGCTTTATGCCGTACCTATAAAATGAATATTTTTATACATGCTGCAACGCGCGGGGCAGAAATATTATTTACGTATTGGATCTGGTGGGCGGCATGGGGTGTACATGCTGGGTCTCGAGAGCTCCACCTGGACGAAGGTGGAGGTGCCGGAGGAATATTCTGGCCATGTTCAGTCCGGTTGCTGCTTGGAAATATGAATGTATGCAAACACTGGAAATGTTAAAGACGGAGGTCCCAAAACAACCATGGCTTTAAACCAACACAGTGTGATATATATATATATATATTTTTTTTTTTGGAACAGAACACAGTGTGATATTAACGAGTGTAACTAGAAGAACATGAAACTCAATCAGGATATGTTTCCAGAATGCCATCCTCATACTATTTAC
This sequence comes from Artemisia annua, assembly GCA_014162995.1. Taxonomy (NCBI): domain Eukaryota; kingdom Viridiplantae; phylum Streptophyta; class Magnoliopsida; order Asterales; family Asteraceae; genus Artemisia; species Artemisia annua. Next base: position 58,079 of record LBNU01005883.1, on the reverse strand, counting down.
AATTAGAAAGTCTGATTTTGATTATCTGATCATTTAGCACTCGTTATAAACATAATCCTTCAATAATCAAAACTTATCAAACACAAAAATGATTAACTGTCGCAACTGTAAGGCAAAATACACTAATCACTATCTCTTGCAACTTGTGTTTTGTTACAGCAGATGACTTAATTTTAAAACATATAACCACTTTTACAACACAATGCCAATAATTCTCTTAAATTATTCTTTAACAAATCTTAAATTAAATAACAAAAAACTTGTGATTGTACAAAGACCCCTAACGTCCAAGCGAAATTTGATTATAAAAAGAAAATACTAAACTGTAACAAAATAGTGTAGACGGGTCTCTTTTGTATTTAAATTGCTCACTGCCACCATCATTTCCCCATAATAGTAGTAGAATTGACGAAAATCATGAGCAGCAGTAAGCAAAGTTATTTTACTTTCATGGTGTCGTAAAGAACCTGCCAGAACATCTTGTACATGTGCCTTTTCAAGTACATCCTCTTCACCTTTTCTCTCCCTTCAAGTCCCATTCGTTGTCGTTCTGATGGGTTTTTGAGTAAATATTGAAGGTTTTTGGAAAGAACTGTTGTCCCTGGATGCCCGATCGGATGTAGTAAACCGGTCACATTGTGTTCAACAATCTCTTTCGTGCCTCCTGCATCTGTTCCGAGCACCTAATCAATAGATACAAGGATATGATCTAAATTAGGAAAAGAAGCTAGTTTTAAAGGAGATGTACTGGACTAAATACGTTTGGCCATAAAAATTAATATTTTGAGTTAAGGTAACCAATGTTCCAAATGTTTAATTTAAGTTAACAAAGTTCCAAAATTTTAATTTGAGGTATTGTGATTCAGTAACCTGTCAAAACAGAAGTTAGAGCGAAGTATGTAATGAAACTATCTATTTGACCGAAAATTGATATTGTTAGAGTTGATAGCTTCTCAAAGGACCCGGATATTAGATATGTACAGCGATTATATTTGATGTACGTAAAAAAGCATAATATAGAGTATCATACCGGGATACCAAATGCCATTGCTTCAATTGTCACTCTTCCAAATGTTTCTCCGAGACCCTGTGCTCACACATTGGTCAAGTAATTAAGTTTCTCCAGAAAAATGGCAGAATATACGACACTGTGCAACATTTTATAAACCATCACATAGATACATTCAGAATGGATGCCATAACAACAGGTGTATTGTTTGCAGTACCTAATACAGGAAATGTAGTCGCTTACTGCTGCTGGGCTTTCTCAATTCTTGGGGGTGTGTTTTGGATAAGGAGTTGAAATATAAAGCCAGAAAAACAAACACTTTTCATGAAGCAACTATACAAGACTTACATATAAATGGTTTATGTGAATAGTGAAGAAACTGTATATTTGCAATAGCATCCAAAACATACTATAGGACTACTTCCATCTTCCCCTGTGCATTATAGAGGTGTCAATTTTACTCATTTACTTATGAATGGGTCGATTCGGGCTATGTGTTATCTATGACGGGTCAGATGGTTGAAATATGCATATATGTTAGTTAAAAAGGAAAAGTGTCAAATGGGGCGAAAGTTGCCTAAAGTGTACTAACTGTTTAATTTTAGATCAATTAGGCTATTACCAAGTACCAACCCGGCCCAATGTAGCAAATATGAAAAAGGTCTCGAGTAAGCGAATGTGAAAATTAATTAAGATGACACAACAAATACATTAACAATATCAAGCAAATTGCAACAATTGGAAAAAGATCTTAGATGCAAGCAGACTGTACTTGAGCTATAAGAAGTATAAATGCATAATACCTGGGAATTTATAACATAGACATCTGCTGCAGAGTAAAGTGAGGCAACACGTGTTGTTGCGGGAGTCCATAGCACTGACTTTGGCAAATCTGAATGATTGGATAACNCTGGTATTGCTGATGTTGTTTTAGGCTCTCTTTAGTGTGTTTTGGTTTGGAATGGTGTGATTGCAGTAGGCATGTCTACTGGGCAATCTAAAAAATTTGTAGTTTGTTTCATGTTGATGATAATATATATGTTAACCTTTTGACCCAAAAAAAACAGAAACATCATATATGATCGATACTATTAACACATGGCTCTCGATGCCTTTTGATGAAGTAAAAACGCCGAAGGTCAAACTAAAATTTTCTATTAAGTCATGTTTAATTCAAACACCACCTTACATATATATGGTTTATGTGAATAGTGAAGAAACTGTAAATTTGCAATAGCATCCTAAACATACTATAAGACTACTTCCATCTTCCCCTGTGCATTATAGAGGTGACAATTTGACTCATTTACTTATGAATGGGTCGATTTGGGCTATGTGTTATCTATGACGGGTCAGATGGTTGAAATATATATGTCAGTTAAAAAGGAAACGTGTCAAATGGGGCGAAAGTTGCCTAAAGTGTATTAATTGTTTAAATTTAGACAAAACTATTTTGGGTCAACTCGACCCACCCGTTTTGAGCGCACATAAAAATTACAGTATATGTTTTGATTTTGACCAATTAGGCTATTACCAAGTAGCAACCCGGCCCAATTTACAAAGTATGAAATAGGTCTCGAGTAAGCGAATGTGAAAATTAATTAAGATGACAAAACAAATACATTAACAATATCAAGCAAATTGCAACAATTGGAAAAAGAACTTATATGCAAGCAGACTGTATTTGAGCTATAAGAAGTATAAATGCATAATACCTGGGAATTTATCACATAGACATCTGCTGCAGAGTAAAGTGAGGCAACACGTGTTGTTGCGGGAGTCCATAGCACTGACTTTGGCAAATCTGAATGATTGGATAACAAGCTAAGGAGTGATTTGACATAAACCACTTTATTGCTCTTCGACCCAACTGAACCAATCAGAAGCTTAATATCTTTGCCCTTCTTTTCTTCACTCCCTCTCAACATTTTTTTACGACTTACACCATCATCAACAGGTCCTCCTCGTTTTATATCAATAGCTAAATTTACCGATTCAAGAAGCAAAAAATGACCCTTTCCAGGGTTTATACTGCTTAACGCTATCACAAGCATGTCAGTATCTTTTATTCCCATCTCTTCTCTGACTGACTTTCTTAACAAGAGTCTCTTCTCCATCATCTTTTCAGTGCTGAATGCAGGGGTATTTAGGGAACAAGATATTCCAGCTACAAAAGCCAGCTCATCGTTTACAGAGAGTGGAACAAAAGAGGGTGCAGTTTTGAACTGAATATTTTCTTCTTCACACCAAGCCATCCATTGTTTAGACTGAGATTCAGAAAGGAAAGCCAACGTTTTTACACGGTTTAGAACAAGCTTAGAGCGATCAAAGTACTCACGTCTGTTCTCCATGATCCACCAAACAAGTTTACGTGATCCAGCCACAGAGTGATCAATATATTGCTCTGCGATCATCCAGCTAATTGTCATTTAAAGTCGTCAATATCATAGAAAATGCAGACAATAGAAAATTATGTCTAATCTTAAACTCATGTAACTTTTTTTGTCTTCATTTTGATTAAATAAAACGTTTAGTTTTCAAGGGATTATAAGACTTTTAATGAAGATGGTCAACAAATCTTGAAGCTCATCTAGTTCTGGCACTTGAAAGATAAAGAAACTTCCTAGTAAATGTTAGGAGTAGAGTACTGCAGACACTAAATTTTACTAGCAATTAGACTAAATAGAGCTTGTCATCTTGCAAACTTTGCCTTATTTACAACAATGGACTAGGTTGGGTCGACTAAATTTGAGAACTAAGTGCCACATTTGAAACTTGTAGAGACAAGTCCGTACGTGACAATACTAGACCAGCTCAACACTAATACCAATGTGGCGATGTCCTGACTAGTTTAAAAGTAAAAATATAGATGATATATAAGTCCTTAGGGATTTCTTGCTTCACCCACTCAAATTGAGCAACAAGCTAGTAACTATCCAATAAAATCGATTCACTTAATTTATGCATACCTTCATTAATTCATGCATATGAGTTTTAAAAGAGACATTACAAAAAAAATCTCACCAATCCATGATGCGCAGACAGCTGAACCTGCTATAACAAGATCTGCCTTCATGGCAGTTTTGAAGCTGATCTTATCTTTGTCCTCCAGAACTTTGATCCTTTTTCTCGCAAGTTCTTTAAGCAATCCACCCTTTCGGCTAAGTGCAACTACAGAAACTGTGGCCCCACAGCTTAAAAGCTCCGATGCCAACTCCATCATTGAAAGTGGAGCACCAGTCATTGAAAGCTCATGGAAAATCAAAACAAATTTTCGAGACCAAACCAGACGAGCAAACTGACTACTCCTATCACATGTTCCTGATCGCTTTGAAGGATTCCATTCTAAAACACTATCCTCTATTGAACCAAACGGACCGACTAACATCCCATAAGTAGCATTCGTTTGAGGAAGTTCTTCTTCTTGAACGTCAACCTCATTACTCGTGGTTTCCAAAACCTTTTTCTGATTACCACGTCTTGAACGAGAACTACGCCGTGATCTTTTGCTCTTTTTCTTTACAGCCACAACACTGCGTGACACNGCGATCATCCAGCTAATTGTCATTTAAAGTCGTCAATATCATAGAAAATGCAGACAATAGAAAATTATGTCTAATCTTAAACTCATGTAACTTTTTTTGTCTTCATTTTGATTAAATAAAACGTTTAGTTTTCAAGGGATTATAAGACTTTTAATGAAGATGGTCAACAAATCTTGAAGCTCATCTAGTTCTGGCACTTGAAAGATAAAGAAACTTCCTAGTAAATGTTAGGAGTAGAGTACTGCAGACACTAAATTTTACTAGCAATTAGACTAAATAGAGCTTGTCATCTTGCAAACTTTGCCTTATTTACAACAATGGACTAGGTTGGGTCGACTAAATTTGAGAACTAAGTGCCACATTTGAAACTTGTAGAGACAAGTCCGTACGTGACAATACTAGACCAGCTCAACACTAATACCAATGTGGCGATGTCCTGACTAGTTTAAAAGTAAAAATATAGATGATATATAAGTCCTTAGGGATTTCTTGCTTCACCCACTCAAATTGAGCAACAAGCTAGTAACTATCCAATAAAATCGATTCACTTAATTTATGCATACCTTCATTAATTCATGCATATGAGTTTTAAAAGAGACATTACAAAAAAAATCTCACCAATCCATGATGCGCAGACAGCTGAACCTGCTATAACAAGATCTGCCTTCATGGCAGTTTTGAAGCTGATCTTATCTTTGTCCTCCAGAACTTTGATCCTTTTTCTCGCAAGTTCTTTAAGCAATCCACCCTTTCGGCTAAGTGCAACTACAGAAACTGTGGCCCCACAGCTTAAAAGCTCCGATGCCAACTCCATCATTGAAAGTGGAGCACCAGTCATTGAAAGCTCATGGAAAATCAAAACAAATTTTCGAGACCAAACCAGACGAGCAAACTGACTACTCCTATCACATGTTCCTGATCGCTTTGAAGGATTCCATTCTAAAACACTATCCTCTATTGAACCAAACGGACCGACTAACATCCCATAAGTAGCATTCGTTTGAGGAAGTTCTTCTTCTTGAACGTCAACCTCATTACTCGTGGTTTCCAAAACCTTTTTCTGATTACCACGTCTTGAACGAGAACTACGCCGTGATCTTTTGCTCTTTTTCTTTACAGCCACAACACTGCGTGACACAACACTAGTACCATTCTTCCCTATAACCATATCCGTCTTCTTCACATCAGAAATATTAACATTCGTCACAACCGGATCTATGACCACATCATCACTCGTTTTCAAATCCCGCCTATAACCTTCCTCAGCTACTGAACTCTTTTCCTCGCTTTCATCACTTCCCCCAAAAATCCCATCCTTGTTATCACCATGAGCCCACCTCGACTGGATATAAAATCCAGCGTAAGCCCAAAGAGTGATCAAAAGCAACCAAAGCACTATCCGATTACTCCTAAAACAATTAGTACCAAATCCACTACTTCTATCGCCCCTTCTAGGTGTCCGACTAGAGTTCAATCTTCTAAACGACGGAGATCCTTTAGATGTATTTTTACCTGATAATAAGGACTTCAAGACCGGTCTCCGATTATACTCATCCATATCCCGTTTCACTTTACTTCCAGCAGCATAAGATCATAACGCATCATTCCTAAGACTACAAAAGTATCTATTCAACATTCTTGATTGTAGAGCATTATCGTAATAGTTGCATCCTGCACAGTTGAATACAAGTAACAATCATCATTCACAGATTAAACGAATAATGTATAAGGAGGTCGGTCACCTAAGTATTCAAGTATTCTCATTAAGGCCACCAAAATATGTATCTGGTGTCGTTTATACCAATGTATTTTGTTTTTCTTCAATATTGCGGCTACTTGCGAGATCATTTTGTATAAACGAAACCAGATGCATATTTCCTGTGGCTGATTGCTTATTATTATTTCATCGTTTTCGCTTACTTTTAAGCAGAAGAAGTTTTCTGTTACCCAAACTGCTTATATGCTTATTTTGCCTAAAAATTAGGAGATTAGTGTCTAGTTTTGCTGATATAAGTACATTTTTAAAAACATATTTAACTCAAACTACACCAGTTTATATATAAATATAAACTAGACGGANTTTTTTTAATGTATATATGAAAATTTTGCTCGAGGGGGCAAACTTTAAGAATTTTTAGAAACTAGACTACAAATTGGTTCGTTAGAGAGGCAAATTACAAAAATATCCACATATACTAAAATTTACACTACAATTTTTTTTCGCTAGGGGGCATCTGGCCACCCTTCCCCCCTCCTGTCTCCGCCTCTGGGTTTTAATAATTGCATTGAGTTTTATAAGTAAGTGTTAATGCATTTGATTGAATTTTTGTTTTATCCAAATCTAATAACTTTTTTTATTTTTTTATTTTTTTTAATGGTAAGACATCTTTTATTTCATCGAAATAGAATTTACATAGTGGTTGAAGACAAACGAGCAACAAGCTGCACTGCTAGCCCTTTTTGGATTGCAGAGCTAACTCTTTTGAAAACTACATTCGTGGATCTACGTGTCATAACATTACTGTTCAAAAAAATAAACAAATCGAAAAACTATTTTCATAATAATAAAGAGTTGTTGTTGTTGAGGTACCGTTGAAAATGTTTGCAGAAATGATGTATGGATAAAAGTAGATCGATCTTCTTCTTCTTGTTGTTGTTGTTATGTAGTAAATAACTGAGACTCTTTGTTTGTTTGACTATAACTTGAGAATGTGTAACTCACTACTTGTTATGCAATTATTACTCATGTCTGAAATTGAGTTGAGTTAAGGAGGAGGGTTGACTCACGTGCGTAACTCGTGCCGACAGGGGAGAAGATGAAGAAACAAAATCATTAATCATATGACACTAATTTACATCAACACTCCTTTTACTTTTCTATTTTTTATATACTACTATGTTTATGTTTGACGTAATAAGCTGGAGCTAAGCTTTTATTTTCATATTTCTACCGTCTCAAATTAAGGCTACTCACAGTAATGACCTTTAGCGACTTTCANCACAGAAAAACACTCAACCTCAGTCGAGTTCTCGTCCGAAATACCAAACGACCCTCAGCGACTGGTAAGCCCACAACAAGGACGACCTCCTCCGACCCTCACTCGACCGACCTTATTGCGCCTAGCCTGATAGTTTGGGATATGATATTTCAATTTAATTGTAAACTACTAAAAATAGATAAAGAAGTTTGATCAAGTTTACCATAAGACCACTTATTAAAATTATTATTACACAATCTAAAGAAGACATTAATTAATTAGTTAAGGGTAAAACAGTCATTTTTCAAAAAGTAAAAAAGAGATATCGGTAAGAATTTGTATTTTTAAAACTGTATGGTTTTTGTCCGAAGACAATTATTTTGGGACGAAGAGAATATATGTTTAGGTTGTGAGATTGGTAGATTTATTATACTTATATTGGTGGGTGATGTTGATGAAGGAGTGAAAATGCGATGGGACGTTGATTTGACAGTTGTTTACATGTACACATAGTCAAATCAAGAGTATTTATGTAAATTAACATTTTCAGAAGCCAGCGTATTTTAAAATTTCAAGCTCTTTCATTAAACACACCGTTAATAGGAAAATGCTAAGCGATTAAGACAAGGTTTGAATGTTTAGTGTTATGATAACTATTTGAACCACCTATCTCATAGTCAATTAAATGCATTATATTATTTGCACAACTTTAAATCCTAAACATAATTTTAAAAGCTAAATTTAGCAAAACTGTAACTTAAAAACTTGTTTTTTTAAGTTGTTTGTACCAATGATAACTTATAATGGTTGTTTAGTTATGTGACCAGGCATGTATTTATATAACATTCTAACATGGAATAGTCGAATAGGTATCGATTATACTAAATATTTGATTGGTAAAAAGAGAATTTTCACGATCCTGGTATTAGAAGGAGACGTATTTAAAATGGAACAAAAAGGGCTTATTTTGGTACAATTACTCATAAATTAAAATTTTGTTTTCTAAACTTAGCTTTTTATTCAGTTTTGCATTTATGATTCTACTACTAAAATGCTCCTAATAACTCTTTTCATTCAGATAAACAAACATGCTAAAAAAAGATGGTGCTTAACATTAGTGGCATGTTGAATCAACTGTATTATTAACTTGTCACTAATAATATCAAACACAACTAAAAAAATATTTCTAAAAAATGTTAGGACTCATTATGGTCTAAAACTAAAATGCGTTGGTTATAATATCCTTGAACAAGTTATACTAATTTTGTATTTAAAATGTAGCAGTTTCATTTTAGATTATTCATGAATATACCAAATAAAGGCATAAAGCCAACAAAATGTATGACGAACAACTTGAATTTATTTGGTTAAAAATGTTAAATGCAGTATTAAGAGTTAAAAAGTGAACGTAGATGATAGTTTAGGGACTTGTTTTTTTTGAACAAATAGTTTAGGGACTCGGTTGATGCAAAAAGACGATGTCCCACAAAAGAATCTTACAGTTGTACTGTAGCACTTGAATATCGTAACTAGTAGCCAATAGTTAATAACGAGCCGGATGTACCCGCCGCGTTGCGGCGGGGTAACCTCTGTTTTCGTAACACGGAGTATTCCTATGAACACTCGAATTTAGTGAACCACTATACCCATCACCCAAACTAAGCAATAACATCTAAGAGGATGAAATGACCAAGATGTGAAACTATAGTTGCCATCAAAATAATCAACCTACTATTGTCCCAAAAAGACAACCAGAGACTTCAAATTCGAAGGAGTCTTTCACAAGTTCAATTTTATATGGGCAGGACAACAACTTTTGCGAGGGAGTTAGAAAGATTGCATTTTTGGGTTTAAATTAAACATTAGCGGCATATCCTAGTTACAATCACAAGCTAATGGGGTGTTTGTTTCAGCTTATATAGCCGGCATATGGCTTATTTGGTTTTGGGCTAATGTTTCATGAGCTCAATTTTTGTGGCTTATTTTGAAACTTTTCGGCTTATATAAGTTTCTTATGCTATAATAAGCTTATATAAGCCGAAAAGTTTCAAAATAAGCCACAAAAAGTGAGCTTTTGAAACATAAGACCAAAACCAAATAAGCCATAAGCCGAAACAAACAGCCCCTAATTTTAACTTGAAAACGCGTATTGAAAAATCGATAGAGAAATGATAAACGCAAGTAGGAGGAGTTACCACGCAANTCCTAGTTACAATCACAAGCTAATGGGGTGTTTGTTTCAGCTTATATAGCCGGCATATGGCTTATTTGGTTTTGGGCTAATGTTTCATGAGCTCAATTTTTGTGGCTTATTTTGAAACATAAGACCAAAACCAAATAAGCCATAAGCCGAAACAAACAGCCCCTAATTTTAACTTGAAAACGCGTATTGAAAAATCGATAGAGAAATGATAAACGCAAGTAGGAGGAGTTACCACGCAATTGGTAAGTTTCTTTGGGAACTGAATGAACGACAATCTTCCAATGAAGCCGGTCGGAGAGTAGTACCTCAGCATAAGCATCCTAACAACAAAAACAACAACAACAAAACTGAAATAAGAAAACATTGTTACTTCATATTTTGATTCCTGAAATCATTGCTAAAAATTGTAAGAGGCAAAATATCAAACACTTTGTGTACATAGCATAAAAGACTCTTTTCATATGACTGAACAGAAGTATGTAAGTATACATACCTATGACTGAAATTTTACACGGCAAGCATTAAAGACAAAGTTAAGAAGCCAATTGTTGTCTGATAAAAAGATTTATATATATCCGATTATTGGTTCGGTAAGGTTGTTTGCCCAGAGAAATGACACTGGTGGATAATTTTGATTTCTTAGAAAAATATCATATTACTGTAACTATTAAATATTAAATAAGTTAAAGAAAATTATACAGTAGGTAAAAATTTTATTAACTAAATAGAAAAAGACGTTATGGTCGACCGTACCTGTTTTAACCGCCCTTTTGTTTCAACAAATAGATGCCCTCCCAAATTAATAGTGGCAGATTTTTAGTTTAATTATGCACTACTTCATCCGTCGACGTCTTAAATTAATTGTTCACTATTAAATATAAAAGAAAAAAAGATTAATATAAAGTGATTTGCTAACAGGCGCCCACTGGACACTTTTTAGAGTATAAATATATAAAAAATTTTGAGTATATTAAATTGAAAATCACACTTAATTATAGTAATTTTTACGTTTATTCAATATTCATTAAATGCATTTTTTATTGAAAAAGGAAAGTTTGAGTGTATTAATTACACGTCAAATACATGTGTTTATAGTTTAAAAGATGCCCAATGCGCACTCATTATTAGCAAATCCCTAATATAAATTACCATGTTACCTTTATTTGTTATTATTATTACAACTTAGCAAACAGTACTTAATTAGCTAATGATAAAACTGACTAAAAAAAAAAAAAATAAAAAAAAAAAAAAAAAAAAAAAAAAAAAAAAAAAAAAAAAAATACAGTAATGATTATATTTTTTTAAAACTGTATATTTTTTGTAATGAGACAATTAGTTTGAGACAAATGAAGTATTAAAATTCGATAGATCGAGTTTAACATATCACCCGTCTTAAAATTAATTTTAAAACTTTAAAAGATAAATATTTTTACTTTATAATAAAATAAGTATGATCCTATCATCCTATAATTATGTTTTTACTTTATATAAAAACTAGTTATAATACCCGTGCACGCACGGGGTTTTTACTAAAAAAAATTATTAAGTATTATCATCGATTAAAATACATAAGTTTTACTTTCCGAAAAGGTAACTTTGGCTAACTGATTAATCATGACAACAACAGGTTTGGTGGTTGTGATATATTTTGGCTGATTAAAGGTTAGGCTATGTAAGAAGTTTTTTGCACACCTATAACATAGTTTAATGGTAAAATTTGTTAACCTTATAACTGATAGATTTATCAACTTTCTTTTAAAAGCCCGTGTACTACATGAGTCTTAAAGAATAGGAAGAGGCTTGAATTGATAATAATTATTTAGTTTTCTTGACTTAGCACAGTAGCTTATAAAGAGTGGCAATGTGTAGTCATATGCAACTTTGGAAGGAGATCACAAACAACACCAAGCATCTCCTGTAAAGCTTATTCACTTTAAAATCATCTTCATCTTAGACCGTCCCAATAATTTTCAGTGATGGTTCCCTCATCTTAGACCTTATAGCCGATACCCAAGCGATAACGATGTTTATGAACACTTCTTGCCATTGCAATTGTTTGTTCCACAAATGGTTCCCAAAATTATGTCCCATCCATGATCACATCTCTCCCATCGTTTAAAGCTCGAAGAGTGAACATTACATACTCTTTAAGGATTTCTTTTACAACAGTGCTCTTTCCGGCACCCATGCCACCACCCATGAAGAGGAGCATCGGGCTTCTACACAATAAACCATGGACCACATTATCTCCGTGAACACAGCTACATCACCTTTTTTGGGTGTACATAACAGCATTGAAAAAACTATTACATTTTTAAATACCTTTTTTCATTTAAATAATCTTATGATCTTTGTTTGAGAAATGAGCCAAAAGATCATATGTACTTCGTTTGAAATCTCTCAACTTAGTTAAAGTTATTACATAATTTACACTTGTTTCTTTTTAAAAATGATAAAATCACAATAATTAAGTTAGCGATGCGCTACTACTGTTTATGATCTGACAGGTGTTGGTCATATTTACTCGATATAAACGTTTTGCAGTATAAATTGAAATTTAACTTTTTGCAAAAATTTAAGACAAATCTAACGTTATATGTGTTAAATACTTTTTATTATCAAAATTAAACCAAAGTAGTTCTGAAGTTGATATAGTGTTGTTCTAGTAGAAGATCATTTATAGTGAAAGCAACATCTACATTGCTTACTATAGTCGACCATCTAAAAACTTATAAGCTTCATTTATTAATAAAAAACATATAACCAAGCATTCAAGGTACACTATACTTCAAGTAGTAACTCCGCATAGATGATCTGTGCATGCTAGATCAACTGTACTTCTTTCCTAGCCTAATATTTCAGCTGTTGATAATCACAGATAAAACAATATGCGTCAAGCCAATATCGCCTCTATACATGAACTCACGATACACTAAAATCCCTTTATACACCCAATCTAAAATCACCATTAAAGTAGAATGCAAGATTTTTGAATAGTGAAATTATAGCCACTTGTAAATTTTCAATAAATTTTACAAATCTTTTCAGTTGGTCATAAAGGTTTTTGTTTGTGAAGCAGGGTTTTTGGTCTGCTCTACAAAAGACACTAATAGCTATTCAAACTTAATCATTATGTCAATTGGTCAAATCTGTCAATGCAAATTTTGATCAACCTAAGTAGAATAACAAAGATAAGTGTAACACTCACCTGCATATCAATAAGCCTTCGGTGAGACGGGTAAGGACTGCATTACTAAATACCAAGCTCCGGCCAAAAGTTTGCAACATTTTCACCAAGCTTCAGAGAATAATTGAAAACAAATATAGGCCAAATATCTCAGACCAATCCTTCCAAACCCTCAACCATAACTGCAGACCACGCCTTTGCATCCTCTAGAGCTATTGTTGCTTGCATTCTGGAGGTTGTTCTTCTCCGCAAAACGTTTAAGATGCTTCCCTTCTGCATTTCAGACACAACAACTAACTTGTAAAACCATATCTATCAAATCAACTCAGCAATTATGCAAAAGAGACCATAGGTGGCAAAATGGACGGGTCAATTAATGAGTCAAATGGGTCATTAGTCAATTGGGGGCCTACACATTTCTTTATGTTTAGGAATATATGGGATAGATGATGCTGCTAAATATGCTTACAGAAAGTGATTTATACAAATCACAGGTATTAATGCATTTGAACAAACTTTGAGTGGCTTTCAATTTGTTTGACCCATTTGTCCTGTTTTCTTCTTAATTTAACCCTAGGTTAAAGAAATGAGTTTGTAAATTCGAGGCGTTTATGGCAACACCCTTGTATCATGACAATCAATTTACTATATATAGCATTTATAGAAGGAAAAAAAACATTTGAAAACTTTAAACAGTGATTACTTTAACACCTGATATAGTGTCCTTTTTCATGATATTTTATACCTTCATATAATCATATTCAAAGAACAACAGTCTCTGAAAACTCAAAACAGCTCAATGACACTCAACACCAATAGCTTATATACGAAAAAAATTTAAGTGTCTAAGTATACCTTTCCGGCCAATATGGCCTTGTTTAATCTAAGTCAAATGATCAATTCAATTAGTCTATACATATCTGACTAATGATCTCAATACCTCTTTCACTTATTCTTATTAGTCGATTCAAGGAAGTTGAGCTTTGGTTCTTCAACTAAGTATCCCACCAAAAAATAATAGTGCGTATTAAAATTACATAGCATATAGCATACTTAATTTTTTTCCACTGAAAACACAAACCATTACCCAAATTCATCATTAGACACTTAGTACAAAATCAGAAAATATTATAATTAGTTATACACGACGTATTTTTACCAAAGGTTGACCAAATTGGATTTAATTTTGACTTTCAATTAACCAATCACGTCGCATGATTTTGCCTACATGTCAAAATCAAGCTCTTCTATTGGTCTAATTTTTTTTCAATTGAGAAGGGTTTTGCAAAAACACTCCGAAATGATGTAATTCTTTTATTATATAAAAGATAAATATTTTTAGTTTAAAATATCAGAATAGAATATTCGGTAAGAAAAGTACAAAGTATCTTTCCGTCACGAAACCAATTCCTTCCTTCCTATTTTTTCCGATAAAAAGGGATAAAACTCAACCACAATATATAAAACTCAACCGGAATCTATCTATCTTTGATCAGCTCGGAAATGCTTGTCATTGAACCGGCAACCGCCTTTTGCTCAACCCGGTTCGCTCGCCTTTCATCCCACTCTCGCTCCACCTTACTCTTCCCTTCTTCCACCTGCAGGTATATTATTATTCATTTCCCACATTTATCAAGTTGAGCTTATTTTCAGCTTATTTTTTTAGCTTATTTGAATTGGTTTTTTTTATAGTAATAAGATTACTACGAGAAGGAAATGATCATCCAGCTAATTGTCATTAAAGTTGTCAATATCATCGAAAATGCAGACAACAAAATACTATATCTAATCTTAAACTCAGGTAACTTTATTTTGTCTTCATTTTGACTAAATAGAACGTTTAGCTTTCAATGGATTATAAGACTTTTAATGAAGATGGTCAACAAATCTTGAAGCTCATCTAGTTCTGGCACTTGAAGGATAAAGAACCTTCCTAGTAAATGTTAGGAGTAGAGTACTGCAGACACTAAATTTTAGCAATTAGACTAAATAGAGCTTGTCATCTTGCAAACTTTGCCTTATTTACGACAATAGACTGAGTTAAGTGCCACACTTGGAACTTGTAGAGACAAGTCCGTGACAATACTAGACCCGCTTAACACCAATACCAATGTGGCGATGTCCTGACTAGTTTAAAAGTAAAAATATATAAGTCCTTAGGGATTTCTTGCTTCACCCACTCAAATTGAGCAACAAGCTAGCAACTATCCAATAAAATCGATTCACTTAATTTATGCATAACTTCATTAATTCATGCATATGAGTTTTAAAAGAGACATTAAAAAAAAAANTTCACATCAGAAATATTAACATTCGTCACAACCGAATCTATGACCACATCATCACTCGTTTTCAAATCCCGCCTATAACCTTCCTCAGCTACTGAACTCTTTTCCTCGCTTTCATCACTTCCCCCAAAAATCCCATCCTTGTTATCACCATGAGCCCACCTCGACTGGATATAAAATCCAGCGTAAGCCCAAAGAGTGATCAAAAGCAACCAAAGCACTATCCGATTACTCCTAAAACAATTAGTACCAAATCCACTACTTCTATCGCCCCTTCTAGGTGTCCGACTAGAGTTCAATCTTCTAAACGACGGAGATCCTTTAGATGTATTTTTACCTGATAATAAGGACTTCAACACCGGTCTCCGATTATACTCATCCATATCCCGTTTCACTTTACTTCCAGCAGCATAAGATCATAACGCATCACTCCTAAGACTACAAAAGTATCTATTCAACATTCTTGATTGTAGAGCATTATCGTAATAGTTGCATCCTGCACAGTTGAATACACAATATTTTTTAGCTTATATGACACAAGTAACAATCATCGTTCACAGATTAAACGAATAATAATGTATAAGGAGGTCGGTCACCTAAGTATTCAAGTATTCTCATTAAGGCCACCAAAATATGTATCTCGTGTCGTTTATACCAATGTATTTTGATTTTCTTCAATATTGCAGCTACTACTTGCGAGATTTTGTACAAACGAAATCAGATGCATATTTCCTGTGGCTGATGGCTTATTATTATTTCATCGTTTTCGCTTACTTTTAAGCAGAAGAAGTTTTCTGTTACCCAAACTGCTTATTTGCTTATTTTGCCTAAAAATTAGGAGATTAGTGTCTAGTTTTGCTGATATAAGTACATTTTTAAAAACATATTTAACTCAAACTACACCAGTTTATATATAAGTATAAACTAGACGGATTACCCACGTCAATTTGTGTGTGCAAGTTTTTTTTTTTTTTTTTTTTTTTTTTTTTTTTTTTTTTTTTTTTTTTTTTTTTTTTTAATGTATATATGAAAATTTTGCTCGAGGGGGCAAACTTTAAGAATTTTAGAAACTACACTACAAATTGGTTCGTTAGAGAGGCAAATTACAAAAATATCCATATATACTAAAATTTATAAGTAAGTGTTAATGCATTTGATTGAATTTTTGTTTTATCCAAATCTAATAACTTTTATTTTTTTATTTTTTTTAATGGTAAGACATCTTTTATTTCATCGAAATAGAATTTACATAGTGGTTGAAGGCAAACGAGCAACAAGCTGCGCTGCTAGCCCTTTTTGGATTGCAGAGCTAACTCTTTTGAAAACTACATTCGTGGATCTACGTGTCATAACATTACTGTTAAAAAAATAAACAAATCGAAAAACTATTTTCATAATAATAAAGAGTTGTTGAGGTACCGTTGAAAATGTTTGCAGAAATGATGTATGGATAAAAGTAGATCGATCTTCTACTTCTTCTTCTTCTTGTTATGTAGTAGTAGTAAATAACTGAGATTGTTTTTTTGTTTGTTTGACTATAACTTTAAAATGCAATTATTATTACTGAGTGTGTTTTGTGATGTCTGAGTTGAGTTGAGTTGAGGAGGAGGGTTGACTCACGTGCGTAACTCGTGCCGACAGGGGAGAAGATGAAGAAACAAAATCATTAATCATATGTCACTAATTTACGTTAACACTCCTTTTACTTTTCTATTTTTTATGTACTACCATCTTTCTATTTGTTGTATGTTTGGCGTAATAAGCTAGAGTTAAGCTTTTATTTTCATATTTCTTCCGTCTCAAATTAAGGCTACTCANAAAAAAAAAAAAAAAAAAAAACATACCTCACAAAAATACATTTTTATTATTTAAACACACACAGAAAAACACTCAACCTCAGTCGAGTTCTCGTCCGAAATACCAAACGACCCTCAGCGACTGGTAAGCCCACAACAAGGACGACCTCCTCCGACCCTCACTCGCGACCTTATTGCACCTAGCCTGATAGTTTGGGATATGATATTTCAATTTAATTGTAAACTACTAAAAATAGATAAAGAAGTTTGATCAAGTTTACCATAAGACTACTTATTAAAATTATTATTACACAATTTAAAGAAGACATTAATTAATTAGTTAAGGGTAAAACAGTCATTTTCAAAAAGTAAAAAAGAGATATCGGTAAGAATTTGTATTTTTAAAACTGTATTTTTTGTCCAAAGACAATTATTTTGGGACAAAGAGAATATATATTTGGGTTGTAAGGTTGGTAGATTTATTACACTATATTGGTGGGTGATGTTGATGATGGAGTGAAAATGCCATGTGACGTTGAGTTGACAATTGTTTACATGTACACAAAGTCAAATCAAGAGTATTTATGTAAATTAACATTTTCAAAAGCTAGCTTATTTTAAAATTTCAAGCTCTTATTCAATTCGCGTTAAACACACCATTAATAGGAAAATGCTAAGCAATTAAGACATGATTTAAATGTTTAGATTTATGATAACTATTTGAACAACTTATCTCATAGTCAATTAAATGCATTATATTATTTGCACAACTTTAAATCCTAAACATAATTTTAAAAGCTAAATTTAGCAAAACTCTAACTTAAAAACTTATTTATTTTAAGTTGTTTGTACCAATGATAACGTATAACGGTTGTTTAGTTTTGTGACTAGACATGTATTTATTTTACATTCTAACATGGAATAGTCGAATAGGTATCGATTATACTAAATGTTTGATTGGTAAAAAGAGAATTTTCACGATCCTAGTATTAGAAGGAGACGTATTTAAAATGGAACAAAAAGGGCTTATTTTGGTACAATTACTCATAAATTAAAATTTTGTTTTCTAAACTTAGCTTTTTATTCAGTTTTGCATTTATGATTCTACTACTAAAATGCTCCTAATAACTCTTTTCATTCTGATAAACAAACATGCTAAAAAAAGATGGTGCTTAACATTAGTGGCATGTTGCATCAACTGTATTATTAACTTGTCACTAATAATATCAAACACAACTAAAAAAATATTTCTAAAAAATGTTAGGACTCATTATGGTCTAAAACTAAAATGCGTTGGTTATAATATCCTTGAACAAGTTATACTAATTTTGTATTGAAAATGTAGCAGTTTCATTTTAGATTATTCATGAATATACCAAATAAAGGCATAAAGCCAACAAAATGTATGACGAACAACTTGAATTTATTTGGTTAAAAATGTTAAATGCAGTATTATTAAGAGTTAAAAAGTGAACGTAGATGATAGTTTAGGGACTTGTTTTTTTTGAACAAATAGTTTAGGGACTCGGTTGATGCAAAAAGACGATGTCCCACAAAAGAATCTTACAGTTGTACTGTAGCACTTGAATATCGTAACTAGTAGCCAATAGTTAATAATGCATCTCTGTATTAACGTTATTTTAAAGGCCTCCACAGGCGTGAAGCTTATCAGCCGCTACATCACGCCTTATAAACGCAAAAATTTCGCCTTAACCGCTAAGGCTAAGCACTAACGTGACCCATATTTCATCATCATTCCGGCTGCCACCTCAGCTTTCTCTCTCTTCAACCCATTTTCACCTCTCTCCCCACTAACGTGACCCATATTGAAAATACAAATTGCAACGTTCAATTTGGAAGAAAGCACAGATTATCTCTCTTTTGAATTCGGTCATCAAGACGATCGATTTGGATTTTTGATTCGGCGACCGATTTCACCACTAAGGTGTCGACCGATTTCGAAATCGGTCGTGGGATGGTGAAGACCGATTTCCTCAGCCCCTTAGTGGGCAGCCTAAGGCGTGAGACTTTGTCATGCTATCAAGTCACGTCTCGCGCTATTTATAACCTTGATTATTAGTAACAATTACTCCTCGTCTCTTTTTATTCAATTTATTAATAATACAAGACAGTTTTTTATGGTTTTTTGTTTCGTTTTTTTATTTTTTTATTTTACTACTTTTAATTTTTCAAACTTTATATTTTATGTTCCTCACATTTTTAACAGTTTTACACACTTTATTAACAGAACAAGACTTTCTTTTCAGTTTCTACTTCATATTTTTTGTGTTACTACTTTTAACTTGTCAAATTTTATATTACTTTTTGTTTTCTTTTTTTTTTTTACTTTCAGTTTCGTAGTTTATAACAAAAATAAAAATAAAAAAGTTAAAAGGGTATTACAATTATTTTAAAAGGTGTATAAATAACCGACCAAAAATAAGTTAAAAATTATTAAGTCCTTTAGTTTTTTAATTCATTTATTCTGTCATTTTCCATTTTGCGTATTCTTTAGCATAATTAACTCTTTTTGCGTGTAGTTAAAGTCAAATAAAATAATAATAAACGAAGGGTTTTTTTCTTTCTTTTTTTTTTTTCACTACTACCAAGTAACACTATAACTAGTAAAAAGTTGACAATCCCAGTAGGATTTAAACATGAAAACATTTGAATTCAAATCTCAATTCACATGCCTTTATCCACAAAGGTTGACCTTAAAAATAGTTATCCACTTTATCTATTTTAAAATTAGGGTTAAAGCCATTAAATATCAACGTACTTTCACAAATTTTCACATCTTACCAATATAGTATATAAAAGCTCAATGTTACCATCCAAACTTTCAAATTATGAACAATATAACCATTATCACCCTGATGTACTTGCATCGTTAGTCCTTTTTACTAACGGTCGTTAATAAATAACTGAAAATTTGGTTTTCTTATGTTTTCGTACGTTTTAACACGTTTTCGACTGTTTTTACACGTTTTCGTCCATTCTTCCACATTTTCATCTGTTCTTATACATTTTCAACCGTTTTTACACATTTTTGTCCGTTTCCGTTCGCTTTTACACGTTTTCGTCCGTTTTTGCATGTTTTCGTCCGTTTTTTAACGCTTTCGTCCGTTTTTACACGCTTTCGCATGGTTTTACACGTTTTCGTCCATTTTTGTACGTTTTCGTTCGTTTTTACACGTTTTCATCCATTTTATCACGTTTTTGTTTGTTTTTACACGTTTTCGTCCGTTTTACACGTTTTCGTCCGTTTTTTCACGTTTTCGTCCATTTTTACATGCTTTCGTTTGTTTTTACATGTTTTCGTTCATTTTTATTCGTTTTCATCTGTTTTTACACGTTTTTGCTTGTTTTTACAAAATTTCATCTATTTTTACATGTTGTTATTCATTTTTGCACGTGTAAAAATGGACAAAAATGTGTAAAAATGGATGAAAACATGTGAAAACGGACGAAAATGTGTAAAACAAACGAAAATGAGTAAAATGGATGAAAACGTGTAAAACGGACAAAAATGTGAACAAATTGGTTGAAAACGTGTAAAAACGGGCGGAAATGCGTAAAAACAAACGAAAACGTGTAAAAACAGACGATAACGTGTAAAACGGATGAAAATGTGTAAAAAACATACAAAAGCGTGTAAAAGTGGACAAAAACGTGCAAAAATGGACGAAAAACAAGAGAAAACGAGTTAAAAAGGGCGAAAACGTGCAAAAATGAACGATAACGCGTAAAAACAGATGAAAACGTGTAAAAACAGACAAACACGTGTAAAAACGGACAAAAACGTGCCAAAATGGATGAACACATGTAGAAACGGATGAAAACGTGTAAAAACGGACGAAAACGTGAAAAAAAAAACGGACGAAAAGGTGTAAAAACGGATGAAAACGTAAACGAAAACGTGTAAAAACGGACAAAAGCATAAGAAAACCACATTTTCAGTTATTTACTAACGACAGTTAGTAAAAAGGACTAACGATGCAAGTATATGAGGATGATATTGGTTATATTGTTCATAATTTGAAAGTTTGGATGATAACAATGAGATTTTATATACTATATTGTTAAGATTTGAAAATTTGAGAAAGTACGTTGTTATTTAATGGCTTTAACCCTAATTTATCAACCAAAATAAAACACATATTTAAGCAAGATGACTTAATCATAGCCCTAATATTATCAAAAGTTCAAAAATAAAGATAACATTATCTACGAGTGTGCAGAATTCGGGTTTCACTTGTAAAAACCGAAAAGTGAACGGAAGTTACGGAACTAAAAAAACGAATCGAATTTGCCAAAAGCGAACAGAACTGAAATAAATATTCGGTTTTCAGTTCGGATATGGTTTTGACACAACGAACCGAAAACCGAATTCACATAAATATATATATTTTTTATATACTTATATACATTAAAAAATATTAAAACTTTTTCATATTATAAATATAGCATTTTCTAATCTTGAAAATTTTTTTGTTGCTAAAAATCTATATAATTAAATAAAAAATAATTAAAATTAAATAATTCGGGTTATTTGATTTGGTTTTCGGTTATTAGATTCGGTTTAATCAACTTTGAATTAGATTCGGTTCGATTTTCGATTTTACCCAAAAAGAAAAATTAACCGAATAATCCGATAACTGAACCGATGAACACTCCTAATATTATCTTCATGTACATGATATAAATAAATGTATAATTGGGTATATGAAAGTAAATATATAGATAAAACTATAAGATGGGGTTGTGGAAAGAATACGAAGCAGTAGCATAGTAATTTCACAGTTCTTATTTTGAGTGTTTTTAACTTTTTAATTAACTGTATTTTCTAATTTATATACTGGTACAAATGTTTCATTACATTATCAAACTAAATTCATTATGTATCTGTCTTTTTATTTTATTTTTAGGTGCATCGAAAATGATAATCTCTGGTACAAATGTTTCACTTGCATAAATATAATCTCTGGTATTATTCTTTGATCTGCAACATCACGTATGTGGCCCGTCAGGGGCTAGTAGGGTAACTAGTGAGTGTTGAGTCATCTCTAATCATCTCACTTTGTTAAATAATTATTGAGCTCATAAGTTATTTTCTTAATAGTTTTTACAGTTAGCCCCCCTTATTCACGTTATATATATTGCTACAATTTTTACGTTAAGTTCAGCCTCTCTTAACTTAGAATTCTGGCTCCTCACCTCCAGCATGAGAAGTTGTTTTCATTTTTTATGTGTAAATAGAATAGAATATCTTTTTGGACACAATCGCGTAAATGCAGATATATAAGTGGAATAAAAACACCCTCTTCAAAACAGTTATGAAACTGCAGAACTAAAAGTATATGTTTATATGCTTTCAACAAACTAATTATTTAAAATAAGTTTAACTCCATAAAAATCAAATGTAAACTTGATTAATAAAATAATACTCTAAACACTATTATAATATACTATCATCCATAATAGCTAATTTGTGTTAGAAAACAATTTGGTCAACAAATTTCTACTAAAAACTTTCCTTGATAATCTAATGCGATGATGCTTATGAAACATTATTTTACTTAAACAAACGACCTTTAACTTTACATGGTAAGATTATCAATCAGAAAGTAGCAAGTTTTTAAGTTTAAGTCTCATTTGAAATCTATATGGTGTATTGAGGTTTATAGTCGGTAAGTTAGTTTTTGTCTTTTAGACAAAATAATTTATTTATAAAATTTACAAATAAGACCAATGGGCTTGACTATTAGAACATTCAGAATATCACGAGTGTGTAAACCCGCGCGTTGCTGCGGGAATGGGTTGGTCAATATTGATTTTGTTACATGAATGTTTGACATACATTATTTGTTTTGTGGTGAGAGTTTTTGTTTGTTTTTTTTTGGAAAATGTGTTATACATGTTGGAATGTGCATTACGTTGTTGAATGTCTGTTTTTTTTTTTTTTTTTTTTTTTTTTTTTTTTTTTTTTGTTTTTGTTTTTTTTTTTATAAACTATCCTAAAAATGGCATATGTCATACCTTATTGACAAAGATTCTTTTTTTTTTGTTGCCTTGTTTTCTCAGTGAATCAAACCGTAGATGGTACAGACTTGAAGCATGATATGCTAGTGAAGACAAAGATGAAGTAGAGAAACTTCTAGTATAAGTTTGTGCTGGGAAAGAAAAGAGTATTTAACAAAGATAATGTGTATAAAATTTATTTTTGTGGATGAAATTTGACATAGTACAATGTGTAATTAATGAACCATGTGAAAAAAGAAAGTGTACCTAATACTTGCATTACATGTGTTGTATCAATATGAATGGACTGAACGTATCTACAGTGTCAAACAGTGTGAAATACGTATATAAACAGTGCGAAACAGTGCACCATTCGCATGGGGAAACCTGCTACTATTCATGGACACTGTATATAATGAATGCTATTAAGTCACTAATAAAAAAAGAAACCAATCATATGATGCCTCCTACACCACAATTACTGAAATGCGCCTCACCAACCAATGAGGAAGACAATTAGATGCCTAATTACCCATTAGTTAAACTACCTATGGGCCCACTACCTAATGGCTTTTAGAATATATTATAATAATATATAAACAGCATGTCGATAACGACGTTGATAAGGTAAAATAAAAGGCTTTTGTGGGTGCAGGTAGGTTGTGAATAATGGGCCAAATTTGAATGTTACACCACTGGCACTTACCTTGCATCATGCCTTTTAGTTTATGACTTTGTGCATTCTCTTTTTGAACTTTTGTACAAGTCGCACCTACCTTTGGCCCATTTGTCATTAAATACTTCTACAAGTAACTAGTGTTGCTACGATTGCATTTTAAGTAATNTTTTCTTCTTGTGTATGTTTTTTTTTTTATAAACTATCCTAAAAATGGCATATGTCATACCTTATTGACAAAGATTCTTTTTTTTTGTTGCCTTGTTTTCTCAGTGAATCAAACCGTAGATGGTACAGACTTGAAGCATGATATGCTAGTGAAGACAAAGATGAAGTAGAGAAACTTCTAGTATGAGTTTGTGCTGGGAAAGAAAAGAGTATTTAACAAAGATAATGTGTATAAAATTTATTTTTGTGGATGAAATTTGACATATGTGTAATTAATGAACCATGTGAAAAAAGAAAGTGTACCTAATACTTGCATTACATGTGTTGTATCAATATGATGGACTGAACGTATCTACAGTGTCAAACAGTGTGAAATACGTATATAAACAGTGCGAAACAGTGCACCATTCGCATGGGGAAACCTGCTACTATTCATGGACACTGTATATAATGAATGCTATTAAGTCACTAATAAAAAAAGAAACCAATCATATGATGCCTCCTACACCACAATTACTGAAATGCGCCTCACCAACCAATGAGGAAGACAATTAGATGCCTAATTACCCATTAGTTAAACTACCTATGGGCCCACTACCTAATGGCTTTTAGAATATATTATAATATCATACACAATAACACAATCACTGTAATACTATATTTTACATTATATTTTACATTAACATCTACTATATATGACACTAAATAATAAATACATCTTTTGTAACGATCTATTTATTAATGAAGTTCGATCCAACCCAATTCACATAATCATATACTACTTGCTCAAGAAAATTTACTCCCCCTCTACTATATATAGAGAGATTATAAAACACATAACATTTTGCCTAGCAAAAAGATAATGGAGGGCAAGAATATGATGATGGTGATGATAATGATCATGTTGATGGTCATGAGAATTGTTGTAGGACAAGGTGCAAATGGATCATCAGCAGCCCCTACTCCTGTACCTTTTACTGATTGTTATGCAAGATGTTTCTTTTTTTGCATAATTGTACCTACAAATGCTTGTTCATGCACATCAACCTGCCTCAAAAAATGCCTTGATACACCTCCTATGACAACTATGGCTCTTGATGACCATTCACAAAATCTTGGCTTTTGCAAGCTTGGTTGTGCTAATTCTCTGTGTGCTAATATTGGCACGCGCGAAAACCCCGGTACGTGTTCTTTTTGTCTGTTTGATGGTGTTTCACAAAGGTGATGTGTTTATGATATTTGAAATTTGTTATACATAGATGAGATTTTCTTAGGCATTTTTTTGTATGATTTTTTCAGATGAACATGGTATGGGAAGATGTGTTGATTCTTGTTCTAACAAGTGCAGCATGAGCTATAGTTTAAAACGAAGGTTTTTTTTTTTTTTTTTCACACTACCAAGTAACACTATAACTAGTAAAAGTTGACAATCCCAGTAGGATTTAAACATGAAAACATTTGAATTCAAATCTCAATTCACATGCCTTTATCCACAAAGGTTGACCTTAAAAATAGTTATCCACTTTATCTATTTTAAAATTAGGGTTAAAGCCATTAAATACTAACGTACTTTCACAAATTTTCACATCTTACTAATATAGTATATAAAAGCTCACTGTTACCATCCAAACTTTCAAATTATGAACAATATAACCATTATCACCCTGATATACTTGTATCGTTAGTCCTTTTTACTAACGGTCGTTAATAAATAACTGAAAATTTGGTTTTCTTATGTTTTCGTACGTTTTAACACGTTTTCGCCTCTTTTTACACGTTTTCGTCCATTCTTCCACATTTTCGTATGTTCTTATACATTTTCATCCGTTTTTACACATTTTTGTCCGTTTTCGTTCGCTTTTACACGTTTTCGTCCGTTTTTAACGCTTTCGTCCGTTTTTACACGCTTTCGCATGGTTTTACACGTTTTCGTCCGTTTTTGTATGTTTTCATTCGTTTTTACACGTTTTCATCCATTTTATCACGTTTTTGTTTGTTTTTTACAAGTTTTCGTCCATTTTTACACGTTTTCGTCCGTTTTTTCACGTTTTCCTCCATTTTTACATGCTTTCGTTTGTTTTTACACGTTTTCGTTCATTTTTATTCGTTTTCATCTGTTTTTACACGTTTTTGCTTGTTTTTACAAAATTTCATCTATTTTTACATGTTGTTATTCATTTTTGCACGTGTAAAAATGGACAAAAATGTGTAAAAATGGATGAAAACATGTGAAAACGGACGAAAATGTGTAAAACAAACGAAAATGAGTAAAATGGATGAAAACGTGTAAAACGGACAAAAATGTGAACAAATTGGTTGAAAACGTGTAAAAACGGGCGGAAATGCGTAAAAACAAACGAAAACGTGTAAAAACAGACGATAACGTGTAAAACGGATGAAAATGTGTAAAAAACATACAAAAGCGTGTAAAAGTGGACAAAAACGTGCAAAAATGGACGAAAAACAAGAGAAAACGAGTTAAAAAGGGCGAAAACGTGCAAAAATGAACGATAACGCGTAAAAACAGATGAAAACGTGTAAAAACAGACAAACACGTGTAAAAACGGACAAAAACGTGCCAAAATGGATGAACACATGTAGAAACGGATGAAAACGTGTAAAAACGGACGAAAACGTGAAAAAAACGAACGAAAAGGTGTAAAAACGGATGAAAACGTGTAAAAAGCGTTAAAAAACGGACGAAAACGTGTAAAAACGGACAAAAGCATAAGAAAACCACATTTTCAGTTATTTACTAACGACAGTTAGTAAAAAGGACTAACGATGCAAGTATATGAGGGTGATATTGGTTATATTGTTCATAATTTGAAAGTTTTGATGATAACAATGAGATTTTATATACTATATTGTTAAGATTTGAAAATTTGAGAAAGTACGTTGTTACTTAATGGCTTTAACCCTAATTTATCAACCAAAATAAAACACATATTTAAGCAAGATGACTTAATCATAGCCCTAATATTATCAAAAGTTCAAAAATAAAGATAACATTATCTACGAGTGTGCAGAATTCGGGTTTCACTTGTAAAAACCGAAAAGTGAACGGAAGTTACGGAACTAAAAAAACGAATCGAATTTGCCAAAAGCGAACAGAACTGAAATAAATATTCGGTTTTCAGTTCGGATATGGTTTTGACACAACGAACCGAAAACCGAATTCACATAAATATATATATTTTTTATATACTTATATACATTAAAAAATATTAAAACTTTTTCATATTATAAATATAGCATTTTCTAATCTTGAAAATTTTTTTGTTGCTAAAAATCTATATAATTAAATAAAAAATAATTAAAATTAAATAATTCGGGTTATTTGATTTGGTTTTCGGTTATTAGATTCGGTTTAATCAACTTTGAATTAGATTCGGTTCGATTTTCGATTTTACCCAAAAAGAAAAATTAACCGAATAATCCGATAACTGAACCGATGAACACTCCTAATATTATCTTCATGTACATGATATAAATAAATGTATAATTGGGTATATGAAAGTAAATATATAGATAAAACTATAAGATGGGGTTGTGGAAAGAATACGAAGCAGTGGCATAGTAATTTCACAGTTCTTATTTTGAGTGTTTTTAACTTTTTAATTAACTGTATTTTCTAATTTATATACTGGTACAAATGTTTCATTACATTATCAAACTAATTCGTTATGTATCTGTCTTTTTATTTTATTTTTAAGTGCATCGAAAATGATAAACATTACATTTGGATTGCATAAATATAATCTCTGGTATTATTCTTTGATCTGCAACATCATGTTAGCCCCCCTTATTCACGTTATATATATTGCTATAATTTTTACGTTAAGTTCGGCCTCTCTTAACTTAGAATTCTGGCTCCTCACCTCCAGCGTGAGAAGTTGTTTTCACTTTTTATGTGTAAACAGAATAGAATATCTTTTTGGAAACAATCGCGTAGATGCAGATATAAGTGGAATAAAAACACCCTCTTCAAAATAGTTATGAAACTGCAGAACTAAAAGTATATGTTTATATGCTTTCAACAAACGTTGCTCAAAAAAAATATATATATATATGCTTTCAACAAACTAATTATTTAAAATAAGTTTAACTCCATAAAAATCAAATGTAAACTTGATTAATAAAATAATACTAAACACTATTATAATATACTATCATCCATAATAGCTAATTTGTGTTAGAAAACAATTTGGTCAACAAATTTCTACTAAAAACTTTCCTTGATAATCTAATGCGTTGATGCTTATGAAACATTATTTTACTTAAACAAACGACCTTTAACTTTACATGGTAAGATTATCAATCAGAAAGTAGCAAGTTTTTAAGTTTAAGTCTCATTTGAAATCTATATGGTGTATTGAGCGATGTTTTGAAAACCGGGTTTGAAATCGACCCGGTCGAGTCACCGGGCACCGGGTCAACCGGTTCGACCGCCGGGTCAACTCGGTTTTCAATTTATTAATTTTTTATTATTTCGACCGGGTCGACCACCGGGTCAAACCGGGTTTTATTAAAAAAAATTTGGGAAAAACGAAACCCGGCCGGGTTTCGAGAACCGGGTTGACCCGGGTCACTCAAAACCCGGCGGGTCTAACCGGTTATCCCGGTTTTAGAAATCCGGGTTTTTTTTACCCGTTTTTTTTGCCGGAACCGATCGAACCGGTTAACCCGACCGGGTCGACCCAGGTTTCTATCGAGGTTTATAGTCGGTAAGTTAGTTTTTGTCTTTTAGACAAAATAATTTATTTATAAAATTTACAAATAAGACCAATGGGCTTGACTATCAGAACATTCAGAATATCATATCATACACAATAACACAATCACTGTAATACTATATTTTACATTAACATCTACTATATATGACACTAAATAATAAATACATCTTTTGTAACGATCTATTTATTAATGAAGTTCGATCCAACCCAATTCACATAATCATTTACTACTTGCTCAAGAAAATTTACTCCCCCTCTATATATAGAGAGATTATAAAACACAATATTTTGCCTAGCAAAAAGATAATGGAGGGCAAGAATATGATGATGGTGATGATAATGATCATGTTGATGGTCATGAGAATTGTTGTAGGACAAGGTGCAAATGGATCATCAGCAGCCCCTACTCCTGTACCTTTTACTGATTGTTATGGAAGATGTTTCTTTTTTTGCATAATTGTACCTACAAATGCTTGTTCATGCACATCAACATGTCTCAAAAAATGCCTTGATACACCTCCTATGACAACTATGGCTCTTGATGACCATTCACAAAATCTTGGCTTTTGCAAGCTTGGTTGTGCTAATTCTTTGTGTGCTAATATTGGCACGCGCGAAAACCCCGGTACGTGTTCTTTTTGTCTGTTTGATGGTGTTTCACAAAGGTGATGTCTTTATGATATTTGAAATTTGTTATACATAGATGAGATTTTCTTAGCATTTTTTTGTATGATTTTGACAGATGAACATGGTATGGGAAGATGTGTTGATTCTTGTTCTAACAAGTGCAGCATGAGCTATAGTTTGTCACCTTGAATAAGAGATCCTTGATCCTTTATGATTATGGTTGTAATGGAAGATTTTGAGTCATTGAATGTCATAGAAAATAAATTATCACATATATTTTTGGGTGATTACATGTTTGATGCGTTTCCATTAAAGGTGATTCTTTTTCTCTTCTTCTTTNTGTCACCTTGAATAAGAGATCCTTGATCCTTATGATTATGGTTGTAATGGAAGATTTTGAGTCATTGAATGTCATAGAAAATAAATTATCACATATATTTTTGGGTGATTACATGTTTGATGCGTTTCCATTAAAGGTGATTCTTTTTCTCTTCTTCTTTGTTTGGTATTCCACCAGCCCACCCTATGGCACCACAACGACATCAAACCTCGTGCCACACGGTTTGGCGCCGTTAGGACCAGCCCACACCATTTTTTTTATTTTTTTTTGTGTGTGTGGTTATGTGTGGTTCAGGGGGCGTCCTATAACACTAGAAATGAAAAGAGGTTGTTTTGTGCTGAGTTATAGATTCTGGTGTTATAAGAAATAATGCTAAGGTTGAAGCACTTTTATCCATGGCACCATAGTTACCTTTTGCTCTAAGAATTATGTTTAATGTCAATTGTTGTATATTTAGGTCTGTTTGTCGGGACTCCACCTAAATAGTCACAATTTTGTCACTACAAATTTAAATGGTTCTTAGTAAGGCTACTCACAGTAAGGCGACCCAATCCCCCTCTTTTTCCCTGCCACGTCGTCTTTCTCTCTCCAGCGACCTGCAGGCGATTGAGTGCCCCAGTAAGGGCGACCTACACTACAAAAACATACCCCACAAATATTCGTTTTTAATTAAATAAAACACACACAAAACAAATACACACTCGGTCGAGCCTGCGACCCATATCCAAAATAAATCGCCCGATTGAAAAAAAGTCCCACAATAAAGGGATCGACTTGTGACCGATTTTGTGAGTCGATCGTCTATCATTATTGTGAGTAGCCTAAGCGGATAAATGCATAGTGACTACAGCATAAAAATTAGTGTTATTTTTATTTAGATATAATGATCAAACAAATACTAGTATTATTTTCCAGCCTAGTAAATATGACAACCATCAAATTTATAGACTTACAGTCAAACACCTTTAAATCTATTTTTATAACAGTACAGACGGATTGCGAATGTTGTGGCTGTTCTTACCTGATCCTAGTGCTAAAGTAGGGCAGACAAGGCCTTGTTTGTCATCTCGGCATCGTCTAGAAAAGAGACCAAGTGGGTAGTTCCCGTAGACGTTGATGTAGCTGAACATTAATGTTTGACACTTGTTTGACAAGTCGTTCAATTCATCGGAGTAAGGGCAGGCAAAGTCGTTAAAAGCGTCACAACATAACTTAGCAGGGTATCTTGGTCCTTTGCATTGGCTAGTGATGATTGTGTAATTCATAAACTCAAAGTTCAGCGGACAAGCTGCAGATCGAAACAAACCAGAATCACAAAAAGCACAAACTAGATTCGATAAATCTTTTAAAACTAGTGATCGCGCCAAATACAGCACTAAGGTTAAATTAAGCTTAAAAGAGTTCAAACTAAACTGGTTCTAGTTTTAAGCTAAAAACATCACACTCTAACCTTAATTTAGAAATCAATCCATTTATGAACCACGTTTCTTATAGCTTTAAACAATTATGAATAATTTAAAAAAAATAAATAAATAAATACGCTTCTTAGCCTGAAGAAGGTTTCGTCCAACTGAAGATTCAGAGCTGAACACACCATCTGCAATAATAAATATAAAGTCAAGAAGCAATGTTTACATATTGAGCTAAAAGCACTAAAGGGTGTCTAAATTTCCAACTCAGACGTTGACCAACATTTATATAAAAATTGTAACAAACAAAGAAACCTGAAATTGAAAGTGGAGATGAATAACAAGTGGAGATTATCAGAAGCAGAACTGAGATCAATATCCTCATATTGATCAAAATGAAATTACACCAATAGATTTGTTGATTGAATAAATAAATGGAAGCCAGTAGTAGTGGTTTATGGACTTTTTCAATTCGGCACCATACATTACTATATATATAATGCAGCGTCATGAAACGACGCATGCATTGTCGTTTTGAATCTAGCTTCTGTGATTGGCTGACTTCTAAGCCCAGTTTCTGAGCCCTTTTTGTACTGGCCCGGTCCATGTTTAATTATTACTATATACCAAACAGCATCCATACTATGGGCTGGTAGCTGTCACAAGATCCAATATCCCAATTTCAGGCCAATACGATATCAAAACATACAGTATCATAAAAAATGACTAGATTATTTAAATAGAAAGAGAAGCCATAAAACTAAACAAGTTTGATAAATAACACTATAATTTAATACTAATTCATATACAACACGCCCAAAGAAATACCTATTTTACGGCAATATAATCTTAACACGCTAATATAATCTTTGCTCATATTATGGGTTGCTCTAAAAAACTATGTCTACGGATTACAGGACCAAAATATGGCAAACTTCAATGCCCCGTTGCAACGCGGCGGACCGATGTCCGACTCGTTAGTATTATTATTTGACTTAATTACATTTTTGGGTCAAAAAGATTGTACTCCGTATTAGAGTTTGGCTCTTTAAGTCAAATGGACTACAATCCAACTTTAGGTTTTGTTTATTTACTGGACTTGAGAAAGATTTGTCACATTTTACAAAGTTACAGTAATTATAATCTTCGCAACGACATACCATTCAATCGATAAATAAATCCGTTTTAACAGAAAATCGGTCGAGCTGGCCATTTTGCATTCATTTATACGAGTTTGTTTTTTTTTTGTTTTTTTTTTTTTTTTTTTTTTTTTTTTTTTTTTTTTTTTTTTTTTTTTTTNGCTAGTTTTTTATAATATTTGCCGTTCAAAAAAAAAAAAAATAAATGGAAGCCAGTAGTAGTGGTTAATGGACTTTTCAATTCGGCACCATACATTAGTATTATTATTTGACTTAATGACTTAGGATCAAATGAGAAGAAATCTTAAAATGAGAAGGATGAGAAATAACTATAACCACATATTAGAGATGCATCGACTTGAATTAAATGCATCCCTAATCTTTTAGATGCACTCTAATATATTTTCTAGCTAAAAATTAGATGCATATACATATATTAGATGCATTTTAGAAAGTTAGGAAAATCCTATGTATTTTTCGTCCTCTATGGGTCAAATTTGTTGCAAGTACTACTTTGCATCGTTTTCACTTCTAAATTACTTTTGAAACTAATTGGGATGCATCTAAATGAATAAAGATGCATCTAATTCAAGTCGACGCATCTCAAATATATTATTATAGTTATTTCTCATCTTTCTCATTATAAGTTTTCTTCTCACTGGATCCTTACCCTTGACTTAATTACATTTTTGGGTCAAAAAGATTGTACTCCGTATTAGAGTTTGGCTCTTTAAGTCAAATGGACTACAATCCAACTTTAGGCTTTTGTTACGTGAGAAAGATTTGTCACATTTTACAAAGTTACAGTAATTACAATCTTTGCAACGACATACCATTCAATCGATAAATAAATCCGTTTTAACAGAAAATCGGTCGAGCTGGCCATTTTGCATTCATTTATCCGTTATTTTATTTTATTATTCCTTTTTTTAATTTTTTTAATTTTTTAATTTTTTTATTTTATTTTATTTATTTTTTTTTTTTTTTAAGATTAAAGCTGAAATCTTGAAACTGTAACAAATGGATCCCTATCCCATTTTAAGATGTTTCTACAACCACATTCACAAGTAAACTTTTAAGGACAAAATATATATCGCCTCAGAAAGAATATCGTTAAAAGACCACCTACAAAGCATCTAAAACTCAGACTAGCAAACTGAAAGCTCTCAAGTATATATTTTTATGCCCCCCAATTACAAAATTCGACGCACTACAAAATTACACCATGCTCAAATTGGGTTTGTCGATACCACATTCGTCCCATTCTTCATTTTGCCCTTTACATGTACCTATAAAAAAAGAGGCAGCTAGTTATCTATTTATTCATTTTAACGGCCAAGGATATAAAATATCAACACCACCAAGCCCAATAACCGAAGGGAGAAAGTTAGATAACTGGATTGGAAATCAAAGAAGACCCATTCATTAAAAAAATATTACGATTTTCACATGGCCCCAACCAACTGCTTTTTAGGTTGATGGATTTCCTGCACTATCCGTACCTCACTCCTCATCAGCTTCGTGACCATTAACAAGTACAGCACCATCTGAAGAATCATCCTTTGCCACAGCTACTTTATGGTCATCTTCTTGACCCACCTCGTGATCGTCTTCTTGACCCATCTCTTGTTCCTCTTCTTGACCCATCTCTTGTTCCTCTTCTTGAGCTTCAACGAATTCTCCCTCCTGTTCATTGTGTTCTACACCCTGTGCCAAGAAAAAACGACAAGAACTTAAGACCAGAGAGTAGAGACATCATGAGACCCGAAAACCATATTGTGGTTAAACATATGATCTATACCAGGATTTCCAGACTAAAAGGTTCTTCGTAAAGCTTAGGTGTTATATGACGCATTGAAGCGGGTCCAGATCAAATCAATTAAAAGAAGTCATGAAAAAATAACAAATGATGTGTCCCCTCATATTGTTAATTAAGAATTAGTTTATAATTTATATGTAATGGCATTAACCTTCCCATTGTGTTTTAGTACTTATCAAGCAAAAAATAAATCTGCTTCTTTTGTCGCCAGTGAGAAAGGATGACCAAAAAATCTCACCCTAACCACTCATCAATGCCACCGAAAAAAACAATATTCATAATGAGGAAAAAATATAAAGGGGGTCTCTATTTTATTAAGACAGAACACAACATAGTTGAGTAACTTTCAGAAAATGCTAAAACAAAAGATGTTAATATAAGAACTGATTAGTACCTCCCTTAGTTGAGTAGAAATTTTAATATCAATGCAGAAACGTACCTCATGATCCAACCCTCCATTTTGAAGTGGTTCCTCAACGTCCAATTTCATGTGTTTGAAAGCTTCGACTAGGTTGACATGTGATCTATCAACATGGTTGACATATTCTGTTGCTGGAGCATAGTGACCCCTACAGAAAAATGGAGTAATGTCACAAGCAATTCAGAGATTCATTCTATACTCGTACACATTCATACAAATTCACAACTACTAATACATGAGAAACAAAGAAATATACTGGTTCACATACTACTATAAAGGAGGATAACTAACCTCGTGTCTGCAGCTTTTGTTTCAACTTCTAGTGCAAGTTGCCAGTCCTCAAACATATTTGGGTATTCTTCAGGATCTGCTAAAGATTCTGCAGCCTTCTGGTTAACCTGCAGTTGAATCATGTCAAACAAGTGTGAATTTGTATAATCATAAGCGGTATAAAAGATTAAAGCAAAATGCAACAAACTTGAACCTATACAAATATCACAAGTGGAATAAATAGGATCCTATATATAAATATTGTTTGTTTGCTTTTAAAAGTAACAGCATTGACCCTCTGTTTTTAGCAGTTCACGATATTAAAGTAAAATGGGCTCAAAAGGGAAGGATGTTTAAAAGAGATGTTCAGAAAAAAAGTAGGAGGAGAATGTTAACCTTGTTAAGGTCTTTCCTCCAAAGGGCCACTATTTCTGAAACTTTGCTTGGAAGGTATGATCGTGCCATCAAGGCAGCCTCAGGTATCCTATTACTGTAAGAAGAAAGATTTCAGAAACGCACATCATGGCCTACTTCATGTGGGTTTTGTATCTATGTAAACGCAAGGACTAACCTGTCAACCAACAATTGCAGGCAGTCTTCCAGTTTCCCCAGCATAAATAGACAAGCGAATGCAACATTATTCTTTCCATTCTCTTTTGCAATAGATGCAAGTTTTGCAATCTCTTCAGCATATCCTAAAGATGAATAAAGCAGCAACAAACCACTCAAGTCATTTGCATGCTTCAAACAATCCTCCGCCATGTCCAACTGCAATATGCCAAATCTCACATAAGGTTATAAAAAATGTTCTACAGTGATCATTCAACACATACATATCCCATTTGATCCTATTGATCACTATAATCCAATCTATGTGATTTAAATAACAAAATTTGTATGGAGAATTTTAATTCGGCTACGAAGGAAATATACCATTCCAGTAGACATAGCCAGCTCACCCAATTGCTTCCATTTTGACTCACTCTGAGCTACTAGTGCAATATCCTGAATAAAAACAAATTTAAAATTGTTATCATGAGCACAAATGAGCCAGCAATTGTTTTTCTTTAAGCAGTTAAAGATTAGTATCTGTTGTTTGAAGCAGCTGAGCAGTCACCTTAGCAATGTCAAGTTTTCCAAGCTGAATGGCAAGCTCAAATCTGTAGTCAGGATCTGTAGCAACTTCCAATGCCTCTTCAATCATTCCTCGTGATTCCAGAAAATGAGCAACACTGCAAAAGAAACAATATATTTAATTTAGATCCAAGAATTATGTTATACATGGGGATAGATCCTTCTTGTCCACAGAATTTGACTCTAGAGTTAGGAGCATTAAGCAAATAAAATTATGATGAGAGAAAGCACTAGTAAAATAGATACTAAATAAAGGGTCACATCCCATGACCTTTTGTGTCATAACACAGTTTCCATCTCGGGATGTGACCTTCCTACTGAGATAGAGTATGGATGTTAACTACAATCACCTAGTTTGTGATCCAAAGGCTTCATATAATCAAGCTACTCCGCCTAAGGGATGATATGTTCAGATGACACCAATAATTTACGTAGAACACAAAATTTGAACTCTTACCTATTATGATGCTCCTTCGGGATTGATGACAAGAGCCCACTAGCCCGTTCAAAGTCTCCACGCATCACTAGTGTCTTATACTCGATCAAGGTGAGGAGCAAGGTGTACCCGATGACACTGCATTGTAAATAATAAGAATACAAGATCAGTAGTGATGCTTACAGCTGAATCAAATAGAATAATACCCAAACACAGACTCACTTAAATTCTTTGTCAATGAGATAAACCCTGCTCTGATTAGCTAAATATCCCAGTAGATACATTGGTCGATCCAAATGAAACATGGTAGTGACCTGAAAATATATCAAATCATGTGATGAGTCATAACCTTAACAGAAAACTTAGCAAATTTATTGTAAAAGAAAACCTAACAATGAACCCTACCTCACCACCCACACAATAATTCAGCCTCCATGAAGAATTATTGTAAATAAAACAGTCCCCAACCCATAATCCAGTTCTAACTCTTTCATCTACTTCATAGAGATTTTCGAA
Source organism: Artemisia annua (assembly GCA_014162995.1). Taxonomy (NCBI): domain Eukaryota; kingdom Viridiplantae; phylum Streptophyta; class Magnoliopsida; order Asterales; family Asteraceae; genus Artemisia; species Artemisia annua. The sequence continues at coordinate 21,361 of LBNU01005883.1, read as the reverse complement.
GGAATCCTCAATAACTTGCTCATCTACAGACCTTCCACTATCTAGTTGGGCAGACACTACATCGCGCTGCAAGATAATCAAATTTACTACATTAATCTCAATTTTTATGCGAAAATATCTACCAATAAGAAATATATATATTTGAAGAGTATATAGGTAGAGATCTTACATTGTACTTTAATATGTAGAACGATGAATCAGTGGCAATTGTCACCAAATCACCACTATCAGCCCAGTAAAGGTTCTGAGAAACAGATGAAAACGAAGGAAAAGTTTACTAACTGGATCTACAGATGAGGTGAAAAAGACACCAATAATAATGATGACCAAGGTAAGCATAGTTTACTTTGACATTGACATCAATCCGTTGTATCAATCTACACTCAGCCCAGTCATAGAAACATATAAAATCGTTTGAGCACATAGCCAGCAAAGATCCTCCAAATATTCGCTCAACTGAAAATGTTGGCCGGATACTCTTCTTTTCCTGATTGACAAGAACATCCATAGCATAGATTATGAACTAGATTAGTAAATATGACAGTTACACAACTCAATTATTGGTCTAACTGTGAGTTACTGAAAGTGTACAAACCTGAAAAGATTTGTTGAAAATCTTGATCTTGGATGTACTTTCCCTGACAGCGTATTCACCCTCAGATGACCAAACAATCTCCAATGCAGAACCAAACGATCTATTTCTCCATGCCAAAGCTGTATATATGATGTATTCACCTTCGCCGCAGACAACAACAAACCTTCCGTTTGGATTGTGCTTCAAGCTCTGCACAGCCATGGAAGACCAGTGGTAAAAAACTAGTGTAAAGCAGCTGACTTGTCCAAAATCAAGTGTCAAATTTTCGAACTTTCGTGGTTTCTAATAACTAGAAAGCTAACTCATATTCATACCAATACAATCACAACAATAGCTCAAAAAAGTGATGCACACATGGGTAGTTGGGTACACAACAATCAGCATGATAACAGCAAGCTTTGTATACAAAAAGATGCAACTTACTTGAGGGTAAAGATCACACGTTCCCAGCTCTTTAACTGCTAAAGGCAGCCTCTCTCCATCAGAAACCTGAAAATCAAAGGAATGAAAAAAATGTCCCAGGAAAGGGGAAAGAAGAAACAACATACTTATCAACTACGGGCTCAAACCTCATAATCAGCTCCCACGCTTTTAATATTAACGGTCTGAATTTCGTTATGCTTAGCCCATATAATTTTTCCACTATTATCCATGCTAGCTACAGGCTCCTCCCGTCCTATTTTCACCATAATTGTCCCTTCATCATAGCCAAACACGATCCTGTAAAGACAAGTGATGAATTCCAAACACATATATGTTTAGGTATCTAGAATTATTCTGAGGATGGCATAAAATATTATAAACGACGTTGAAAATGCTTAGATCTCCAAGCAAAACTCTTACTCCAAATATTACACTCAACAGAATTCAAGTTACGACTTGCAGCAACAATTTAGTATGGTCACATAAACAATAAAGAACCTGGAATAGGTTTATCCACATGCAACAAAACAAGTGCTAAAATATGTTCTACAAAGCCTCACAACAAACTTACCTCCGTGAACCTTTCATATATCCAACGGCCCAAACCCTTTCAAGTCCATAGTTCAAGGTGTTCTCAAGTCTGCAAAAAATGAAAGAGCCAAGAAACTTTTAAAAAATGAAAGAAAGAGTGGCATAAACTCGGCAAGGTGTAAAAGTTGACATTATAATTTTTTAATTAGTAAGAAATCACAACATAATACTAGGTTCTTAAGAAGTTCTACTTTTTAAATCAATCAACTAGAACTAAAAACATCACCATCAATAAACAGAACTAAGAAATGACGGTAGACAGAAAATCACTTCAGTTTTCTAATTTATAAACTATAACACGCAATCCTTTAGGTTACGATCCCAGATTCCCAGTTAAGAAGAAAAAAGACCATGAAAACGATAGACTAAAACCTCATAAACGACGACCTTACCTGTAAGTGGTTGAATGCCATATGCGTACAGTACCATCCTCAGAACCTGTAATTATTATTGGAAGCTCTGGGTGGAAGCATACAGCAGAAACATTGTGTGTGTGACCTTCTAGAGTCTGGACACAAGTTTTAGTTTGATAATCCCATACCTGTTTACAAAGTATTTATAACATAAGATACACACTGCAGAAATCCATACACATAAGTGGAAAGGGGAAATTATTAAAAAAAGTATTATACTTGCCACTGTTTCATCTTCTGGGTAGCGAACTATTTTTTTTTTTCATTTTGAGGGAAATTTTCTTTCAAATTCATCATCTTTAGGGTATTTTGCGAAATTTTTGGACATTTTTGCCCCTCGTAGCTAATACAAAAATTTTTTTCCCGAAGGGAAAAAATGTCACATATTACCCTAANTGAACAATAAAGAACCTGGAATAGGCTTATCCACATGCAACAAAACAAGTGCTAAAATATGTTCTACAATGCCTCACAACAAACTTACCTCCGTGAACCTTTCATATATCCAACGGCCCAAACCCTTTCAAGTCCATAGTTCAAGGTGTTCTCAAGTCTGCAAAAAATGAAAGAGCCAAGAAACTTTTAAAAAAATGAAAGAAAGAGTGGCATAAACTCGGCAAGGTGTTAACATTTCTTTTGACAATTATAATTTTTTAATTAGTAAGAAATCACAACATAATACCAGTTCTTAAGAAGTTCTACTTTTTAAATCAATCAACTAGAACTAAAAACATCACCATCAATAAACAGAACTAAGAAATGACGGTAGACAGAAAATCACTTCAATTTTCTAATTTATAAACTATAACACACAATCCTTTAGGTTACGATCCCAGATTCCCAGTTAAGAAGAAAAAAGACCATGAAAACGATAGACTAAAACCTCATAAACGACGACCTTACCTGTAAGTGGTTGAATGCCATATGCGTACAGTACCATCCTCAGAACCTGTAATTATTATTGGAAGCTCTGGGTGGAAGCATACAGCAGAAACATTGTGTGTGTGACCTTCTAGAGTCTGGACACAAGTTTTAGTTTGATAATCCCATACCTGTTTACAAAGTATTTATAACATAAGATACACACAGCAGAAATCCATACACTTAAGTGGAAAAGTGGAAGGCCACAGACCTTAGCAGTGTGATCATCTGATCCAGTAATAAGATAAGGTTTATCGCCACCAGTAAAGTAATCAACACAATTCACGCCTTTGAGATGTGCATCCAGTGTGAAGTTAGGGTCAGGTGAACCAAGATTCCAAATCTAAAATATGAAAGATAATAGTGCATTAAGCTCCCTTGTAATATGTTATACTGGCCACTGTTAGTTACTAGTAGTATCTAGTGAGCGTTTGTAAATTACCTTTACAGTACGATCAAGTGATGCACTTGCGAATGTATTGGTGTCTTTGGGATTAATTGTAACGTTCATAACATAATGGGAATGACCCTCGAAGATTTGAGTACAAAACCAATTCTTTTCCCAGTCCCAAAGCTTTATAAGCATGTCATCAGATGATGACAATAAGTATGGCAGTGTAGGGTGAACAGCCACACAACGGATATAATCAGTATGTGCCTCGAATTCTTTTACTTTATCCATCGTATTGTAATTGTATACCCGTATAAACATATCATCTGCACCAGCAACAACCCATTGTTTGCGTGCTATGAACTTTGCTGATCTGACTGCAAAATATGTTGTAAAAGCATCAGAATACAATTCGGTTTCCTTTCAGGCTAAAACCAGGCATAAAATTACATCAGAAAAAACTCTGAAGTCAGACCTGGTAACTCTGTAGCCTCGAACGATTTTACCATAGTCTGCAACAACAGAAAAAGGCGAGGCAGATGTTCAGTGATTGACTAAAATATCATCATTAGGAATATATAGGTAATACAAAGGAATTCTGGATTGACATATAAAGGAGAGTGAAGCACTTATCAATGCTATAAAACATCAATATTTATCCACATAACTTATATTACTCGAAACCATCCTTGATAACATCATTCAACAACCAAATTATTAAAAATTTACTTAATAATCTAAGCAATAGTAACTAAGCTACACTTCTCGGGAGTTCCACGCCTCCACGGTCAATGTATGCAGTTAAAATTTAACTAACTGAATTAACTTTCATCAGTTCAGAGAAGGAAATGGCACAGTGACATAAAGTTGAACGTTTCTCAATAAGCCCTAATGAGATCTTCAGGGTAAACTCTCCACGGGGATAGAATTCTAATAGCATTAACCTCGTGATAGCCAGGGCATATCAATTAATGATCTGCTTCAGTTGGAACATAATGAGCCTAGCCGTGGATTAGCCTAGTTATCATATACATTTAATTTGCCTATGTGTGCATGTCAGCTAACTTTTTAACCAGCAACAAATCGAAAAGCCAGCACCTAATCATAATGGCAAACTTCCCTTTACTCATTTCCTACCTAGTCACAATATTATTATATGATATTATTATCTGACTGCCACGTTGCAAGAGTCCAAAGGAGCTTGAGCAGTTGAGCCCATATGGGAATTTAACTTAATTCCGATTTCATAAATGTCTCTACTATGTAATTGTAAACCTAATATCATATAAAAATATTGATTTGGTAATTGTGGAATCACAATAATCGGCTCACACCCACGTAAATCTTGTGTCTTTGTTTTTATTTTACATACCTATAGTCATCATTTAAGTGTTATTCCTTAAGTGTTATTTATGTTTGATATACCCGACAATGATTGCAACTTAATTGTGTTTTCAGAAATTTTTTATGCACTAACTAGAGATATCTTGCCACTTCATCAGCCACAGTATAGGGTCTAGAGTAACATAAAAAGGTTACACAAGCCATATATCCATAGTGTGCTAAGGAAGGAGGTGTCAAGATAAGTTATGATTATTGTTGCATATGTGATCGTACAGCAGGGAAAAGACAAATGCAAGTCTGCTCCTAAATCTTGTAATACAAATGATCATCCATGCACTTTAGAGAAGTTCCCTGATGCGACTTTGTTCATAAGTCCCTAAAAACATGGTTATCTAATTATCAATTTTAACATTTTACTAAGCTTATTTCCTTGCTGAAAACTAAATAGACAATATGTAGCTATTCAACCTATTAATAGTGTGTAACATAAATTGGCGGCATTAGCTACTTGCTCAATTGCTCTCACGGATTAGGTTGCAGACGCTAATAATTATTCCTTAGCTGTTTATCACAGATCATTTATTAGTACGGAAGCGCTACTAGAATTATACAAAATGTGTGCTTATTAACGCCAATTACTTAACCACCGTAACCTCATTGCCTACTCAACAAAAACAGACATAATAAACCCGTAAACTAATATCACACTTCCTAATAAACGCAAAACACACACCTGCGTCTGGTAATTCCAAATGCAAACCGTCCCGGTATATAAACTCGCCAAAACCCTGTAAATTTAGACCAAAAGACGCGTTACAACTAACTAATACATAAATGATTGATTGCCTAACAATGTATAGTTATTACCATGGCTCGGTGGGATGCAGATCGACGGACTTTACGCGTTCGGACCTTTGCGCAAGTTTCCTCTGCCACAAAAACTCTTATATAATCAGCATAACTAACTACTAGTAATATACCTTATTAACCTAAATATATTAAATAAATTAAATGAAATTAAATGAAATTAAAGTAAGAATTACAGTAGTACCTTGATCTCAAGTCTTAAAGGCTGAAATTAAATATAACAAAAAGAAATAAAATCAGTTAGTGCAATAACAGATCATCATAATAATAATGATTAATATAATTAAAATGAAATTAGGATACCATTGTTGTTTAGGGGTGATTTGATTTTGGATCCGATCAGATGACCCGAATTGAATTCAATTGAAGAAAGGTTTTTATTTTATGCGGTTGAAGAAGAAGAAGAATGATGAAAATTTGTGTCTTTTTAGTCAAAAGTGTAAAATTTTGATGACCCAAGGTGCGAAATAGATAGACAGATGCTCTTTCTTTCGATTCAGTTAAAACAGTGTAATTTTTTTTTTCTCTCCCTCCTAAAGTATTTTCATTGATCGGAAAAAAAAAAAGAAAATTTTAATAAACCAAACAATCGAGTTCGATAAGCTCCTTTTAAATTAAGCTAACTAAATAATTATTGGGTCTATATGGCGAAAGTAACAGTTGCTGGAATTGAAGATGATGCTGGTGCTGGAGATGGAGATTATAAAAAGAGATTATTTCTATAAGCTACATGAAGCAACCTTTTATTTTAAGAGATTATGAAAGATTATTTTATTTATAATCTCTTTAAGTTTTGTCTGCCAAACGAATATTATTTTTTAAGTAGCTTATTTTTTGAAAAAATAAGCATAATCTCTCCATAATTTCATGTGCTAAACATGCCATATTTTTATTTTTTTTTATTTTTTTTTTATTTTTTTTTTGGGTTAGATTGATGTTCTGAGCGATCTCGCCCAAAGAAAGTCATACAAAAGTTGATGTATTGTCTTATTGAATAAGAAATATGTTATTGATTAATCATTTTATTTTCGTAATATCTTTCGGTAGTTATTGAAAAAAATGATAATAAAAAAAAATAATAATAATAAAAATAAAAGTTTAAGAATTTCCATTAATAATATAATTCATCAATTAAATATCTATCTAACCTACTAAAACTCATTTTGATCAGTTGAAAGAAAGATAGAGTATTGCTAAAGCCTCCTATATTATTCTCGAAAATCCTTCTACACGCAAAAATATAATATATATTTTTTTCACTCATTTTCTCTCTGCATTCAAGCCGTCAATTCTAACACTTGTCAGGATCCTGTGAGTAAGAGAATAAATATGAATAATTTGTAGTAGCAAATAGCATTTTCTCCTTTAAGATATTCTAAAATGACAAAATGAACTTTTATTTGAGAGTGGGTCATAAGTAAAAGGCCAAATTATGCCAAAACAAATTGTCCAAATGCCCAAATGAATATAATGGGTTACATACTTGTAACTTGGGCTGACGCCCACGTTTATTCCTTCCACCCCATAGGCCCATACACATTGTTCTTCTATAGCCCATATCTCACTTGTTAAACCAACTGAAGTAAGTTGATTTTTAATCACTTAAGAGCATCTTTAATTATTAAAGTGGTAACAAATCATTTCAAATGATACCTAAAATGTTTTGGTTTTCATTATTATCAAATCATTAAGATTTTTGTTTATATGTTCACGTCTTGATGGGTTGTTAAGTTTAACAATCGCTTGCACTCGTATGATATACTCTTTTTCTGGTCATAGTATCATACTCCATACAAGAAACGCAAGCACTCTTTTTTTTCTTTCTCAAAACGTTAATATCAGCAAAGAAATGGCAAAGAAAAAAAGACTTCGATTTGTTAAAAATGACCACAACATCTAGATGGTGGTTTCAACATCATGGAGAAAAAACAAAGAATAACTTCATAATGATTATAGATGTCATCAATATTGACAAAAATTTGTGGATATATGAGGACAATAGACAATCCTAATACGTAAAGTCACAAAACTTTTACTATGCATAGAATGTATGGATGAATGAATTGATATTGACACCAATCCACTAATTCAATTAAGAAACATAAAACTTAATCAAAGGGCAAAAAGATTAAAAGACCATCCCATTAATTACAAGAAAACACTAAGAAATAGAGAAGTTCAAATTCTACTTCGAGGAAGAACCTATACTTATTTTAGATTAATTTATTGACAAAATTATTTGTTAAACTTTTGGTTTATGTGCCACTACAAAGATACCAAACTTCACATTCGAATGAACTAACTATAATAATTTCTTTAACCAAATTTACGACATTGCCCTTAAGATATTTCCTTAAGAACTTCGACCTAAATATTATTCCAGATTTATAATACATCCACTCTCAGATTGTCACTTAACAACAACAACGAGATCAACTCAATCATAAATGTAAGAATGTGTTCTCTTAAAAAGATTTAACATGTTTTTACAGGAGTGAGATCGTCACATGTTAATTTCAACAATGTAAAATGCTAATCACATAAATATGACGAACAAATAAAATGGTTAACTCATAAGAGCATCTGCAATGGAAAATTTTATAAAGAATTGATGTTATTTGATTAAGTCATTAAGATCGCTTCTTGCGTTGAGGTTTTTGACTTGAATCACCGAAGACTTGGTATTCATCAAGCGTCTGAAGCTTTATAAAGATCAAATGGTTATTGATTTTCTATCCAAACATGTAGTGTCACACCCTTCTTGTATTGTTAAAAAGCTCTTAAAATAGCTTTTTTGCATTAGAGAGCAAGTTTACAAAGATGAATTTTTATAACAAAATTGATTATAAAACGAATGTGACAAATGCATCAAAGTCATTAAAGACTTGGCACATTGAAATGTAAAATACTAAATAGAGATTTTATTGATTGTGTTTTTTGTGATTTACATAATGAATATCATCTCTATTTATAATAAAACATATCTTGGAGAATAAGCCAACTAACCCTAAACCTAATGGACTCAAACCCACAACCGGGTTTGGGCCATAATCTAATCGTCTAATACTCCCCCGCAGTTTGAACGGAAGCATTGTGGACGGACAAACTGGAATGAATGTTGAAAGCCGCTTCTTCTTTTCTTCATCTTCTGTTTTTGTTTGTTCGAGCGGAAGCATAATTGTATTTGGCGGCATAGTTGTGTATTGCTTGCGGCATCCTTCTTTGCGTGACGATTGCTTTTACGTCATGACTTGCTTTGCCTTTAGAAGGGAGCGACAATTTGATGATCAACTTTTGTTGTCAAGAACAATGATCTTCGACAATAAAAACAAATAGATGGTGAAGAAAAAATATAGTGGATCGATGACAACTCAACATTTTTTTGACGGCTAGAGTTTAGGGTTTATAAATAAAATACGAAAATAAAACCCTAAATAAAAAAACAATAAAGCGGAAAAAAAAAATGATCCCTCCGGATCAACGACAAGTAGCCGATGACCGGAGGTTAACAACTTTTATTGATGGATCTTACCTAGAGCTGTGATACCATGTAAAATACTAAATAGAGATTTTATTGATTGTGTTTTTTGTGATTTACATAATGAATATCATCTCTATTTATAATAAAACATATCTTGGTGAATAAACCAACTAACCCTAAACCTAATGCACTCAAACCCACAACCGGGTTTGGGCCATAATCTAATCATCCTAATATGAAAATGTTTTACGTGTAATAAAAATTCATGGCTAAGTTGTAATCTTTCATAAAATCCTAATCATATGATATATCATGTTGACTTCAACATTAGAGGTTTTAAGATGATTTTAATAACGACAACCCGATGATAGGTCTTGTCAACAAAGATAACTAACTTCCATCAAAGATATGTGGCCATCGCAACCAACCGAATCCAAGTATCAAAATTTTAAATATCATAATGATCAATAGTAAAACCTAAACGTCATATAGCATGTTATATAGTCAATTATAATCAACTAGAAGTTTGAACCATTTGATATATTTTTTTGACCTAATTGGTATAGTATGTTGGAAGGAAATAGCCTATAAGATTTGAACACACGAAACATCAGAATCCATTTTCACAATTTAATTTGTCGTGGAAGAATAAAGCAAGATCCCTTTTTCTAAATCTTAAAATATTAAGGCCGTTCAATTATTTTTGCTTTTGTTGGTGGGGTGGTCTTTTTTTTATACCACAACTATAATGAAAATGGTTTCGTTTTTTAATCGATGGTGAATGTTCAAATTTGTTCGGCCAATTCAATGCCCAACGGTATTTGATTAATATTTGAACATAAATTAGTCAAAGTCGATAAGATTCGCTGATAATGAAGTCAGCGAGCAACCTCAGCGAAGTTCAAATCAGAGACTTCGTCAAGGAGCCGAATATAACTTGAAGACATACTCTCTAGCTAATACGGAGTCAACTAGTATTTGAACTAAAGCTGAAATACACATGTTCATAAGGTCTTGACAATACCATGATGAACCCATTAACTCTCTGATCATCAAACAAAGCATAGCTCGAAAATATTTATGTAGATGTTTAGGCGGGACTTTTCAAGAATGCAAAAGAGCGAGATAAGTTGCATTTTGGATAAAGTCAAATCAAGTAGTGCTGGCACAGTTGGCATAGTTGTTCACTAAAACAAGTTGTCGTGTTTATAAAAATATAAGCATTTAATGAAAGATGTATTTTTTCACTAAATGTTTGACACGTCTCAACAACTCCACACGTGATATCCTCGTACCCACTATATAAAGAGAATGTTGGTCACAGTAATTGCTTACCACTTCAATATTTGTTGAAATCATTTAAAACTGCTATTTACTCTCTTTGAACTCGTCTTAGTCTTTGATCCCAACAGCGACCTCAAAGTTCACTTGCAAACTTCTTCCTTGTTTAAGTTTGCTTGATCAGATAGCATTTTTATTGTCATTCAATTTTGTGTTAACTCCGTATGACACTTTGTAATTTCTTAATTTATTCTAACAAGAATTATACATTAAAAATTCACAGTTATGATTGCATTTAAACCTTTTATACTTTGTTTCTTAAACAAGCTAAGGAATTGGGATGTATAAAATTTAATAAACTGAATCATAAAGAGTGGTAATGTACATTACATGTATGTGGTATATGAGCAAGTAATTAAGTGATGGTCTTGTTTTCTAAAGTTTGAAACATGGTATACGTATTAGTTAATTATATGCGATTATGCATGCATGCACAAATGCGTGTGATATATTTCTTCATGAATTATGTTAATAAGACATGTAACTCATCGTTTAAATTTGCTAAGGAGGCGAAATTATCTAAATATCGCTACTTTTTAAATTGCACGTACCACATATAGGAAACTTACTACTTTTCCTAGTGAGATGTTATAACTCAGAATGAAGGCGGTACCAGTAATTCAAACTAACTACAGCTAATTAACATCATATGAATTTGTTGATAGTTTATGATGTAACGAATTCTTTTGTCCTGTTTGAATTGATAATGTTTCAGGTAGATGTATGTTTGCTAGTATAAAATACGTCAGAATCTGGTTATATATATTAACATACTACATGTGTACTCGTGCATAGCGACAAAAAGTTATAGTTGAGATATTGTGATGAAATGTTTCATGTAACGTTTAGCAATTGATGTTGGTAATTCTTCATCATCATCATCTGAGATGACAACAACATCATATCAGTTCCACTTTAATAAATTTGAATTGAAATATGGATCAGGATTGAAAACAAGATTGTAATAAATTTGTAAAAAAGAAAGAAAAAAATGGCAGACATAGGTAATTTTAGAAATAAAACTATGTTTAAGACAACTATTTCAAAAAAAAATCAAAAATATTGTTATGTGGGAAAATAAATAAAAGATTAAAATTTAAGTTTTAAAGGGGCATTCAATTTTATGTTTTTAAAGATTAAGGAAATAACATTTGTGCATTATGTGTAGTAGAGATATATACACCTTCGATTGACATGTATAAAGATGATTTTTTTTTAAAGCGACGCAAGATTTGTTAGAACATATACAAAAATAGCTTAAATACAAAAAAAAAAAAAAAAAAAAAAAAAAAAAAAAAAAAAAACCATTAAAGGCTGGGGTCCCAAAGGTGGGTAATAGAGACATCAAACAAGCAACAAAATAAAACAAAGAACACCAAAAACTACTGAACACTACAAACTTGTAGCCAGGATAAGCAAGACTTAAACAACCTTCTCATCAACCCCTTTCAAGTTACTTACACACCTGCTCTAGTCAAATCCTAAACGAGAGCGTCACTTTAAGATCCACAAGAGAGAAAGAACTTGAATTTCAGAGAAGATATCTTCATTCCTTATACTATCTTTTTTTATCACTTAATACGCGAACAACTTGGTTCCTCAATCTCCAAACAGCCCATAAGGCAACCAAACAAAGTCCATAAAAAGCTTGGACAACCCATTTATTTTCAAAAGTGCTATGAAGAGGAGCTAAAAGATCCATGACACTATGAATAGTCGAAGGTATGCCAAACCCAACTGATCAAAACATTTAGCCCACAAGATTATTACCATGGATCAACAACTAAACAAAACAGGATTCATGTCTTCCACCTCCTAATCACACAACAAACATTGCAATGAGTGGACATCAATACCATATTTATCCAGGTTTGAAAGGTGTGGAATCCTATCATTAAAGACCCGCCAATTAAAAAATAATTACTTTCCGAAGCACCCAAGAGCTCCAAATGAAGGAACGACCCAAATAAGAGGATGAGTGGAGTTGCTTGTCTATAAGTTTTGAAAGACAGTTAACTGAAAATCCAGTCCATTTCTAGTCATCACTTTCACTTGTTTTAAAGCTAGACCATTGATTAAGGATAGTAGTGAATGCAGCTCGCTCTCGAACATTCCTTGAGGTTGAACACACCAAGACCAACAACCTCCCATAACATCATTCTGAAGAACCCATCTATCACAAACATGACAATTTGGGTAAGAATCAAGGGCGTATAAAGATGATTAATTAGAATCGATTCTAACTTCCATTATCCGAAATTATGATATAGCTTTTAAACCCATATACTAGTTATTTTATTGTAATAAGTTCTAAAACCTTTTGGCTTTTGCATAACAAAAATCGGCAAGATATTTTTGTTTAGAAAACTATAGATTTTATTCTAAGTTATCACATAGACACGTATTATTATGATCATGAGATATTTGCTAAGTTCACTTATTTCTCAATCAAGAATCATTGCTAGGCAAGTAGATATTATTCATTATCGATATGTAGGCTATGCTGTTTAGCAAAATTAGCTGTGAGCAGTAGTAGTAAGCAGTAGCAGTGAGCTGTGAGTTGTAGCCACAGCTCACTGCTCACCGCTCACAGCTTCTTAAAGAAGCATTGGAAAGATGAGCTTTCCTAAAAAATAGCAAAGCTCACCGCTCTCTTGCCAAACGAACACTAAAAATCAAAAAGCTCATTGCTCACCGCTCATCGTCCCAAAAAGCTCCAAAAAGCTCTGCGCCAAACATAGCCGTAATCTACAAATATTTAATTTTTTTTTCCTTAACGGCCAAATGTAAGAATAACAAAAACTTCGATATACAAGAATTACATAAGCTACAAAAATGCCAACTAAACTAAGGCTGGTGGACAAGGGAGTTATTATTTACTTAGTGAGGATCACCTCATGCATAAAAACCAAAACAGCCTCACCACTCACGCGTGAGTAAAGGCCAAAAAAGAGAAGAAAATGTGAGCCACTCACCTTAAGTTACAATTGAGTGAAGTTTTTTTTTTTTTTTTTTTTTTTTTTTTTTTTTTTTTTTTTTTTTTTTNAATTATGATATAGCTTTTAAACCCATATACTAGTTATTTTATTGTAATAAGTTCTAAAACCTTTTGGCTTTTGCATAACAAAAATCGGCAAGATATTTTTGTCAAGAAAACTATAGATTTTATTCTAAGTTATCACATAGACACGTATTATTATGATCATGAGATATTTGCTACGTTCACTTATTTCTCAATCAACAATCATTGCTAGGCAAGTAGATATTGGTGAGATTCATTATCGATATGTAGGCTATGTTTGGCAAAATTAGCTGTGAGCAGTAGCAGTAAGCAGTAGCAGTGAGCAGTGAGTTGTAGCCACAGCTCACTGCTCACCGCTCACAGCTTCTTAAAAAAGCATTGGAAAAATGAGTTTTCCTAAAAAAAATAGCAAAGCTCACCGCTCTCTTGCCAAACGAACACTAAAAATCAAAAAGCTCATTGCTCACCGCTCATCGTCCCAAAAAGCTCCAAAAAGCTCTGCGCCAAACATAGCCGTAATCTACAAATATTTAATTTTTTTTTCCTTAACGGCCAAATGTAAGAATAACAAAAACTTCGATATACACGAATTACATAGGCTACAAAAATGCCTACTAAACTAAGGCTGGTGGACAAGGGAGTTATTATTTACTTAGTGAGGATCACCTCATGCATAAAAACCAAAACAGCCTCACCACTCACGCGTGAGTAAAGGCCAAAAAAGAGAAGAAAATGTGAGCCACTAGCCTTAAGTTACAATTGAGTGAAGTGGGCTTTTTTTTTTGGTTTTATTATTTTTTATTTTATTTATGAATGTGTGGAGTATTTAGTAAGATATTTATCATCAAACTTTGTTTTCAAAACTAAAAACCCTCTCATACAAAGCTAGATAATCACTCAACAACCAACTAACAACAAACCTTGACTTCAAAACTAATAACCTTCTAAAAAGCTCTTGAAAACTAGTTTATATAAAACAATCGAAGTCCAATAAAGGTAACTAGTTCCAGTATAAAGACAAAGATGTAGACAATGCTAACTTGATCACCTAAGTTATCATAGTGCTACAAATAATTACGAAATAAAATTATACGTGCATTATATTAATCTTTCAAACCTTTTTATTTTATTTTATTTTTTAACAGACTTTCAAACCTTTTTAGATTTGGTATTATCTAAAGATAATACCAAATAACGAGTATTCATTCACATTTTAATCATTTTGTCGAAAAACAAAGTTTGCTATGGGCGGGTAAAATGGCCCTACACAATGATGTTTCTTAGAAGTGGTATAGGATAGGCATTTGCCAACTTTCAATCTAGTACAACAAATGTGGCAAGCTTCGGTGGGAGTAGCAAAAGTGGAAGGTCAACTCTACACTACCATTGCACAATCCTCAAACTCAATCCAACTTCTTTTCAATTTTTAAATACTCTTTTGTTTATTAGATATTTCTATTTATGTATTTTATAAAAAGATAATTTTCTGAAAACATATATAACTTGACACTTTTTCGAGTTTTATGTATCTACTTTTTTGTTTTGCCGTTATAGCACAAAAGTTTTAAATTTGGACTTTTGTGTATATTAAAGTTTTGAATTCGGACTTTTGTGTGTATTCTGATTATATACAATGACAATCTACCCTTTGTTGTTAATATAGTAGTAAAAGTAAAGTTTATGTAAAATGCTTACAAATACACAAGTCTGAATTTAAAACTTTGGTGTTATAAAAGAGAAAAAATAAATAAATAAATAAATAAAAATAAAAGAAACAAAAGTTAAATACACAAAATGTGATAATTTAGTTACATTTTTAGATAACTATCCCTTTTATAAACGATTAAGAAAATTCTTAGAGTGCTAAGTGCAGTGGTGCACCAATAACTATTATTGGTGTGTCACCTTATCGTTTACCCAATAACATTACAATAACTAAAATACTTTCTTCAGTTACAACATTTGTTTGTGTTAAGTAGTATGAGTTTTGGGTCTAGAAATTGTGGAAGCTTCGCATAAGTCGTTGTGGTTTACACACTCCAAATTTTCTTCATCTTTTCGCAAAATGAAAAATATATTCGCGCGTGACATCTTCTTACTGTTTATCCTTTGTCGATCAAGTTTATTATGCTTAAATTTACGGTTGCATTTCTTATAGTTACAATTAAACAACGGAAAAATATAACATGACTCGTTCTTAGAAATAATATTGTAACAGTTAGCACATTAAACGGATACAATAATATAAGCTAATCGATTTTATAAACAAAGTTCCAAACTGATTGCACTACAACGAAACATCAAAAAAGCAACTGCCCAGAGTTTAAATAATTGTGAATTACACCAATTTCGACTAAAAAGTCATAAAAAGTGAAGTGAGCATTATGCCATTTAAATAAAATCGTAAGTAGAAGATCATTTGAAGAGAAGTATCATAAAGTTCATAAGTAAAAGATCATTTGGAGAATAAAATTCTAATATTAAATTTCGAGTTGATAAAGGTGCATTTGTTTTGTTGTATTCTACATATCAACACATTTATAAGTTGTATTGCACCTCTCAAAATCACCAAGTCACTATCATAATCACCATTCGCCATCACAATCTCTAGCCATTCATTCGCCGCGTCCCTCCCCCGCCTAGCAATAGTTAAAAACCCGTCGTCGTTTTGCAACAGTACCCCACTTGGAATCATTCCATTCAACGTGCATTCTCGACCATCGAACTAAAACATTTATGTTTTGACAACAAATATATTGGTCAAAAGTATTTGATCGAATCACTTTAGACTATGATACCCTAAGAAACATGTGACATTGATACATAAGTTTATGGACATTATTAAGTTTTGATAATATGTATGTTTTTACAAAATTTCAATTATGTTTTTGGTTGTTGTCATTACTTTATTGGATGACAATGGTGCTATGAATGTTAGGTTTCATATATATTGGTCGAAGAAAACATGGGAAAAGTTGACCATAGAGTGAAAAAAGGTCAAAATAGGCATAATGAGTAGTTAAAAGAAGGCGCCCTAGTATGAAGTATGAACCACGAGCATGAAAAGAAATGGCATATTCGAAAGAATAAACTTCCACTACAATGGAGTTATGAGTTGATGGTTCTCACCAAGAACTCATTGATGACAAATTACGCCAAGCCCAAGAGGCTAAAACCTAGTCATTAACAGTTTAACACCACTCAAATCATTGTTAGGCTAAAAAAAAAATGATTCATTTGTACATTAAATAAACATAAATATTGTTTTTAGTGTTAATATAAGAGAGTTAAATCTTACTAATATTTTAAGGAAAAAAAATGTAATGCCAATGCTTGAACATGAGAACAAATTATCTGTCTTATTAGTTTCAAGATAAGACAATAACAATAAAAGTAAAAATAAAATTAATTAATTCGATAATTTTCCAGTTAAAATGCTTGAATGAAATATAGTTGAATTCAACTTAAAGGCATTCAAAAGCATAAAAATTTATTTACCTATACTACATATATATAAAGAAAAAATATATTTGTTCAAAACTTGTAAACTTAAAAAATTCTGTAATAATTTGTTAACGTAAAATGCCCTTACATAAAAAAGTCAATTGAATTAAAATTTAACCTCTAAGTTTCTTCACTTTTCACTTACACCGCATATTGATAAAAAAGAATTGCACATACAAATTGACGGTAATATACACGGTCGCCATTATACGCGGGTAATCGTGTTTAATATGTTTATAAAATATTAAATCATTGGTTTTTATAAATAAGAAGATTTTTATAGACCAAAAACTTCTTGTCCAATTGTTTAATTAACGAAATAAACAAGTTATTTATTTATTTATTTATTTATTTATTTATTATTATAACATTAAGTTGTTGGAATCTATGTCATGTGAAGATTTGATGTTTTGTTCCATTAATATAACTCTTTACCACAATATGCCTAGATCATTTTCATTAGAATTGACAAGCAACATTTTCCTTATAAAGTTATGGAAATAAAAATAGTTTAATGTCACTCCATTGGTAATTGTAGGGTGCAGAAAGCCAGAAACAATGTGTCTTGGAGTTAGAACATTTACAATTATTGATTGATTACATATCATTGAAAAAAAGGGATATTGAAGTGGTGTTTTAATGCAACTTTTAATATAAATGAATTGAATGATAGCAAATTTATTTGTTTGGTACATGGTTTAGGTTTTAAATATACATAGATGAGGGATTCAATGATACTAGTGGATACATATAGGTAGTGGCGGAGCTAGAATTTTTTTTTTTTGAGGGCCGGAATAATTTTTGTTCCGAAAGAACAATAAATGGGAGGGTCGAAACAATTTTTTTTTCTGGAACAACACATGAAATCGCGAAAAAATACACTAACGGGCTTAGGCCTAGGGGGCCGGGACCCTTCCCGGTCCCTTAATAGCTCCGCCCCGCATATAGGTTTGACAGAAAACTTATAGAAAGTGTGAGCCACTCATGTCATTTAGGGTCTGTTTGGTTTATAAGCGGGGTTGGATTCGGATTTGGATTTGATATAAAATTTAGAATTGTAGTAGGATTAGGAGAGAAAAATTATATTTTAGTTAAATATATTTTATAATAAATTTTAAATTAAAACTATTATTTGATAGTAAAAAACAAAAAATATGATAGAATATAAATCGAAAATCCCACATGTATAGAGAAAAATAAAAGATAATAGCCCACAAAATCTCAAACCTATATAAAACCTATCAAAATAATCATCTATGTGCGCTTGGTTCAAATAAGGGGATAGGAAAAGGGAAAAGTAAAGGGTATACTAAGGAATATAATGAAGCATTCTATTACATTGTTGTTGCTTGGTTCAAATAATTGCTCCCCATGAATTTAGGAGAGTGGGACTTGGATCATGTGAGTGAAACAATGTAATGAATTTCTAATACCCCAAATTTGTTGGGTAATAGGGTATTACCCACTTTCAAGCAATAATTGATTGCATTATATGCAACCAACCATCATTTTTCATTGAATTTGTCATTTTTTACCCTCTAAAACCTCTCATTAAGCACCCTCTCAATATTTGAATCCAACTCCCATTCCTTTAAGTAAAAGAAAGAACCAGACACATGATTAATGTCTTTTCAACCCTAAACCTAATCCAAAGTGACATACCAAACATACCCTTAACCTTTTATTATGTATTTTTTCTTTTAATAAATATGAGACCTATCGGTTTTTACTATCTTTAATTAATATTAAAACTAGAGGGTACCCTTGCAGCGGCGGGTACCAATAAATGTTAACGGCACCAAATATTTGGTATTGTGTCCGCATGTCCGTCACGGGCAACTAATCAATATATAAAATGCTTAACGATATTTTATAAAACACAACAAGTGAATAAAATATATTCATTGATGAGACTACAAATTCATATGTTTGGCTTAGTAGCTTAATTACATTGTACCATGTGATTAAATGATTGTATATTTTAGTGAAGAAGTGATTTAATTAGTGTATTAATTGTATGTGAAATGATTGTATCTGTGCTTTGAATAGTTGTAAGTAGTGCTCTTTTATTTGTAATTACTTAAAATCTATATTAGAAAATCTTAAATATTTAGTAGGATAGAAGGTCTAATCTCCATTATAAGTAGTATAGGTAATGTTACATTTCAAATTTTTTTTTATCGGTTACATATTATAAAACAAATAATAATTTATATTATCATTTCTTTTCTCTCACTTATTTTTTTTAAAACATTACCAAATTTAAATCCGCTTCTAATCCTTTTTCATAGCAAACGGTAAACTCACCCTCAATGTCACATATCTTTTCGAGTAATGGTATACGTATTTTCTTGCTCATTCTGTTACTTATCGTTCAATGTCCTATGCATCAGTCATATGTTGATTTAATAGAAACATTTATTTTTCACTTTACATGATTGATATTTGACAGTAGAAAGAGATTTACGATGACAGTAGAAAGGATTATACTAGTTAACATGTTTCACTGCAAATCTTATTATAATTTTTAATATCATATGGTCAATGATAGTCTAAACTAGGGCTAAGCATCAGTCCGAAACCCGAACCGACCTGAAACCGAAAACCACTAATATATAGAACCAAAACCGAACTGAATATGGTCGGTTCGGTTTGGTTTTGTGTCGGTTCGATTCGGTTTATATGGTTTAGGTGTGTTTTTGTCGGTTTAGGTCGAACCAAACCGAAAGCGAAAACCGTTAATATATAGAACCGAAACCGAGCCGAATATGATCGGTTCGGTTGAGCTCGGTTTTTTGGTTCAGCTTGGTTTTCTCGGTTTTGTGCTCAGCCCTAGTCCAAACAACCTTTAACGGACTAGACACGTTTCATATTTGAACTCAAAGTGTCTTATTTAACTTCATATGACGTAGATAAAGAAAGAAATATAGTCGACTTGATTTGAAATGGTGTTGAATAAGGAAAGTTGGTGAGGGGTATCATCCTAAAACAAAAAATTTGAAAATAAAGTTGACGTGATTTGACTTCAAGTTAATCCATCTAAATTGTCAAATACGTAGTATCAATTAATTTCAAATAATAAGTACACTTTCGACTTGCATAGAGTATACAAATTTCCCACTAAGAGCAGCTGCAATTCATTGTTTTACAAAAGACTTTTCGGTGTTTAATAAGCTTTTTAGATGACTTGATGCCTTGTAAGAAAAGCTTTACTAAAAACTTGTATGAGAATGATTTGGCCCATAACAAGTGTTTGACAGAAAACTACCCTAGCAATTTTCGTTAATTGAAGGCTTAAATGGTACAATTGCTATATTCAAAAAGCTATTGCAAGACTTTTAAGTAATGTAGAAAATTTTGAAGAAAAGCTTTTTGCATAAGAAATTAAATGGAATAATTAATGTTTAATCTAGAAAAAGTCTTTAATAGCTTTGTACAATGCTGATGCTATAAATACTTTATTCAACAATCAAACATATCTCTTTCTGTTAAACTCTTTTTTAATTGGTTAAAATGAAAGTGAATAAGTATTTGAGACAACAAAAAATAGAAAAGAGAGTATCATTTAAAGCTAGTTATAAAATGACGAAATTAGGCACTTTCTTTTTAGTTAATTAACACTTTTAACTATTTATTTTTGGTAAAAGGGTTACCCGTTACCCTGATAAAATGTCATTACTCTAAAAAACGATTTAAGTATGCAAGATGTGGGTGAGTCTCATATCTCAACCCAAAAAGACAAACCAAAAGCGCCTACAGTGCTTAAGACATAAACTAGCATAAGAAATGACATATCATACTTACGCAAAATAAAAAATAACAACCTATCTAAGCTGACCACGGAGACTAATGTCATATGCATTAGCAAACTTCAGTTGTGCATCAACAATCACCAAACTCATCATTATCGTAAGGGTTTTGGTCATAGGTGTCCTCCTTCCACTATTTCAATAAGCTCTTCATGGCCGCTCTACTACTAATTTTAGAACCGTCAAATGCCATAAAACTTGTAGTCTCATTGTAGTCCTCGAGAACTTCATCATCATTACTATCACTATCCGAAATAACCAAATTCCCAACCTTAGAATATGGATTACCAACTTTTTTTTTTCATCTTTAAGCATGTCAGGTGTGCTCTTTGAAGAAGGAGCAACATTGGACGAACTAGTGATGTTTTCATTGTTTTCCATGTGTCCTCCATCAACATTAGTAGCATCATTACCACTAGATGCTACATTAAGAGTAGCACCTTCATCCAAATCAACAATAGGCGTATTGGAATCACCACTTGGTAGAAATTTTCCATAGTAGAATCATCTATTTCATTAAGAGAAACGCATTAAAAGTACTAACCACATTACGATCTTTAGTAGGTTGTTTAGAAGTAGACGCCACGCTTGTTGAAGTGTTCGGACACAAAATTTGTCTTCTAATGATCGATCGGACACAAAACATAATGAATATTTAT